>CAWUFW010019776.1:0-173821 GCA_963921515.1 Calotriton arnoldi | reverse complement strand
TGACTCACCCCTCCTTGCTGCTGTCTGGCCTTCAGCTGCCCATCCAGGTCTGGAAACACCACCGCCAGGATCTGGAGCATGTGGGGGTCAGGGTCCGTGTTCCGCCCCTCCTGCGAGGAGGCGACAGCTTCAGCTGGACCCGTGCAATCCTCCGGGTCCAGCCCCGAAGGTCCTGCCACCTCTTCTGGCAGTTGCGGATCTGGCGCTTGTAGACCCCCACGGACCGGACAGCCTGGACGATGTCCTTCCAGATTTCCTGCTTCCGATGGGCATTAACCTGTCAGGATGACAAAGTGAAAAGGCCATTACCACACATGCAACATATCCGTGCATGACACAGTTGCATATACATGTCTCAATCACAGGGGCACATGATGTACACAGGCAGTGCAAAGCTGACCATGGACAGTTTGCCAGACGTCACTACATGGTATCATTGCATGGGAAGTAAAACCATGTTCAAATGCACTGTCACTGCACCATACCTGTCCAGTGCAAGTCACTACACACTATGGGGGTGACAACTACTCAGTGAGCCTGCTAGCCAGTGGCGTGCAGACTCTCAGCCTTGCCAGTCACACAAAATGCACATTCAGAAAGGCAGTGCACAGAACACTCACCTGCTCCCCTGGTGTCCCATACAGCTTGCTGTACTGTGGAAGTAGGCTGTCCAGCAGGGCCTGGTTCTCTTCAAGGCTGAAGGCTGGGGCTCTCTCCACAGTACGTGCCATTGCAGGGTCCAGAGGGGCAGAGACAGCAGCAGTGCAGTGGCAGATGTCGTCCTGGAGCATGTAGTGCAGGCAAGTGAGCTCTCAGGGGAACAGCCAGCAATATATATGTGCTGGAGAGGCAGATACTGTCCCTTGTGTCCAAAGTGATAGGTCCAAGTCGTTTGCATCTTCTGAATCTGGCCAATCCATGGAATAGCAGCACCAAAACACGCCCACAGCATCCTTCAAATCCTCAACTTCATGACATACATGATTTTGCAACATTGTTGTGGGTGACCAACTGAATTTACAGCAACCGACTCGCTCGAAATTCGAAAACGCGTCCGTTGCCAGGCAAGCCCATTGTCAATGGGTGCGCACCGATCGGTCCATTGCGGTACAACGCGCACAGGGGTACAACGCGTACCCGCACACATTGAATGCAATGGGCCGGCCGAGGCACCGATCGGTCCATTGCGGTACAACGCGCACAGGGGTACAACGCGTACCCGCACACATTGAATGCAATGGGCCGGCCGGAGGCACCGATCGGTCCATTGAAGTTCAACGCGCACAGGGGTACAACGCAGTACCCGCACACATTGAATGCAATGGGCCGGCCGGAGGCACCGATCGGTCCATTGCAGTACAACGCGCACAGGGGTACAACGCGTACCCGCACACATTGAATGCAATGGGCCGGCCGGAGGCACCGATCAGTCCATTGCAGTTCAACGCGCACAGGGGTACAACGCGTACCCGCACACATTGAATGCAATGGGCCGGCCGGAGGCACCGATCGGTCCATTGCGGTACATACGCGCACAGGGGTACAACGCGTACCCGCACACATTGAATGCAATGGGCCGGCCGGAGGCACCGATCGGTCCATTGCAGTTCAACGCACACAGGGGTACATTGCGTACTCCGCACACATTGAATGCAATGGGCCGGCCGGAGGCACCGATCGGGTCCATTGCGGTACAACGCGCACAGGGGTACAACGCGTACCCGCACACATTGAATGCAATGGGCCGGCCGGAGGCACCGATCGGTCCATTGCAGTTCAACGCGCACAGGGGTACAACGCGTGCCGCACACATTGAATGCAATGGGCCGGCCGGAGGCATCGATCGGTCCATTGCAGTTCAACGCGCACAGGGGTACAACGCGTACCCGCACACATTGAATGCAATGGGCCGGCCGGAGGCACCGATCGGTCCATTGCGGTACAACGCGCACTAGGGGTACAACGCGCACCCGCACACATTGAATGCAATGGGCCGGCCGGAGGCACCGATCGGTCCATTGCAGTTCAACGCGCACAGGGGTACAACGCGTACCCGCACACATTGAATGCAATGGGCCGGCCGGAGGCACCGATCGGTCCATTGCAGTTCAACGCGCACAGGGGTACAACGCGTACCCGCACACATTGAATGCAATGGGCCGGCCGGAGGCACCGATCGGTCCATTGCGGTACAACGCGCACAGGGGTACAACGCGTACCCGCACACATTGAATGCAATGGGCCGGCCGGAGGCACCGATCGGTCCATTGCGGTACAACGCATCACTGTACATGTGACTGGCATATGTCAGAATGCCTGTCTCAGATGGACATATGCCAGCCACAGATAGCTCCCAGGGAGTGAGGGGCACACCTACATCATGACAGCCTGTCCAAACCTTATCATAAGGCATGTAAGGATGCATTTCCTATTGTGTGTATGTTGGTGTACATGTTGTCCTGTGGGTGTCACCTGTGGGCAGCCACCCCCAGGCTGTGCACGTGTTCATGGGGACAGGATCCTGGGTGTTACGTGTACGTGACCACTGTGATGTGCAACTGTTCATATCTGTGCATGTGCCATGGTCACATTTCACAGTGGTGTATGTGTATGTCATGTCACATACCCCGTGAGTCCCATGTGGGACGGTATGTTTGAGCCAGGGTGTCCCAGTGGCACAATAGTGATGGTCCTCCACAGTCTTTGTGCATGTAGTGTTTACAATGTCTCTGATTTCATGTGCACAATGGGAGACAGTCTCCACATCCACGTTGTGTGTGCATGGACTCTGATGTTGTGCGTGTGTGTCACAGACGTCCATGTCTGTCCTGCCGTGGCAAGTGGGGCCACTACCTGTGGGGGTCATGGTTGTTTTGCTGTGGTGTATACATGATACTCCTTGTAATGCCAGTGTCCATGTGGCATTACAGGGTCCCTGGGAATGTACCTGTCGTTGAGCTGTGGTGCCTGGGGCACATCTGTTCTCACATGTCACTGTGGGGGGTTATTGTGACACGGCAGCAGGAGATGGGAACTGTGACACGGCCTCATGATATCCAATGGGCCAACCTGGGACTAATTGATGCCACCTGTTGGACCGTGTTGACAGATGTTGGCCATGTATGTACCATACATGTCCTTCCGGTACTGCACACTTCATGTAGTTGTGCCTCATAATGATGTATGTTGGGATCTTGAGTGTGTTCAATGCCGCATATGTGGGGTGACTGACAATCTTGCTTACTTCTCCTCTGCACTGCAGGGCTCCTGCTGTCCATCGGCCATTCCCAGACCTGGCAACGATGGTGGAACGGGACAGCATCCGACGGTACCGCTTCACCAGGCAGCTGATTGAGGATTTGGCAGTGCAGTTGTCCCCACATTTGCAGCCTGGCCGGCCGTATCCTACAGCGCTGACCCCCAAGGTGAAGGTGATGGCAGCCCTACACTTCTTTGCCACTGGTACCTTCCAACATACTGTGGCGACTGCTGGTGGGATGTCACAGACCATGTTCAGCCGTGTGCTCCGTGATGTTTTGGCGGCAATGTTGCTCTTCCTGAACCGGTACATCTATTTCCCTAGACTGCGACGACTCACTGACGTGAAGAGTGACTTTTATGCCCTGGGGAGGATGCCGCATGTAATTGGCTCCGTTGATGGGACACATGTGGCTTTGGTACCACCACAGGCCCAGGAGCAGGCCTACAGGAACCGCAAGCACTACCACTCGGTCAATGCACTGGTGGTGTGTCTTGCAGACATGACCATCACACACGTGTGTGCCCGTTTCCCTGGTTCAGCACACGATGCCTTTGTGATGAGGAGTAGTCGCATCCCCAGGATGATGGCACAGATGCAGAACCAGCGTGCCTGGCTTGTCGGTGTGTACTGACTTTGTGCCATTGTGTGTGATCTGATCTGTAGTATTCCGCCCACTTTTCCAAGTCAGCTAATGTGCACTTGTCTGTCCGTAGGTGACTCGGGATACCCCAACATGCCGTGGTTGCTGACACCCCTCAGGAACCCTGTGACACCTGCCCAGATGCGCTACAATGAGGCACATGGTCGGACCAGGAGAGTGATTGAGCGGACCTTTGGTCTCCTGAAGAGACGCTTCCGCTGCCTGGACAAGACCGGAGGGTCCCTCCCATATGCCCCTGCGAAAGTGTGCAAGATTATCATCGTCTGCTGCATGCTCCACAACCTGGCAGTGCGGAAGGAGTTGCCTCTCATCCAGGATGACAATGACCAACATCCGCCACCTGTGGAGGATCCTGGCCTGGACCACGATGCCAGTGACGATGATGATGATGATGGTGACGGTGATGTCCGCACACAGCTCATCACCAACTTCTTTAGCTGAATGTGAGTATCCTGAGGTGTCATGTCAATGATGTGAGTTGGCATGATGTGTGGGTGGTGCTCTGGTGCTGTTGGAGTGTGTCCATGGGCTACTTGACTGGATGTGTGTTGCGATGTGTGGTGACAGGTGGGCTGTACTCCCCAACAGTGTTGACATGCTAACTTGGTTCTGGGTGGGTATCTTGTAACATGTATTGTGCATGAGTTTTGCTGTTCTGTCCTGTACTCCATTGCTTTTGACTGTGTGTCATTTCTGTCCTTCACAGGGTACTTTCAGATTCGTTTGGTCAACTGTGTCCACCGACGACGTGATTGCACATCCAGGCTGGTAGCTGTTGTGTCCCTACAGGTGATGTGCGCCACACCCATGGACTTCCTTCCGTCTACAGTTGTTGACTGTGTGCCCGCTGCCAGGTGGGGTTACCTTGCATCTGTAGTGGTTACGGCATGTTGCAACTGTGTAATAAACCTGTGCTTCACTTTGTGATGTGCGTTGTCTGTGGTCACACATTTGACTGCCATTTGCTTACTGCACCTGTGGGCTACTTGACTACAACTGGGAATGGGTGTGGTGTCTGTGCATTGCACCGTCTTCCCTGGCAACATCAGTGTAGGCAATGAGTCAGATGGCCTAGGTGTGAATGTGTTGTGTAGCCCTGGTGGTGTGTCTCCCTCATGTGTGTCACGTTGCCTGTACTCACATGCCTGTGTTGTCCTTGCTGTTGCAGTTCGCATACACAGTGTAATTTTGCAGTTCATCATCCCCATAACAGCACCCACGTTGGAATCACGACAGAGGCAAGTATGGTGTATTAGTGTGTTTATTGTGATACATTTGTGTTAATAGTGCATAGGATGGGTTGTGCTGTACATAAATCTTGCAATCCCAAGTTCCTAGGTGAATTGAAAGTCCGGGTAGACAGGATCCCCAGTATCGGGGCCACAGTTGTCTGACACATTGGTCCAACATTACTCCCATGCAATGTGTGGGAGTAGTGTTGCCGTCAACAGGGTGAACAGTCTGTGCACAAAGGCGAACATCCAGAACAGGTTCAGGCTTCCTGGGAGTTGCGCTTGGCCATCGGCCTCTCACTTTTCCCTCCTCGGACGACCCCTCTTCTTGGGGGGGCCCCTCAAGTACAGGCTGCTGCGGTGCAGGGGACTCTCCGCCAGAGTCCTCCTCCCTCCCTGTGGCAGTTGCAGTTTGTTCGGCACCAGATGTTGTTGGCACACAGGGAGGTGTGGACTGGTTGCTGTTCATCTGGCGGAGGCATTGTAAAATGTCCCTGTGCACCGCCGTCATCTCATGCAGTGCATCCCACTTGGACTCCACGCGGGACATGTGTGAGTCCACACGGGACATGTGTGACTCCACGTGGGACATGTGGGAGTCCAAGCGGGCATGATGGGCAGCCTGCTGCTGTTTAATGTCTCTGAGGAGCCCCACTACCTGGCTGAGCTCTCCGGTGCTGGACTGGTACGCATCAGCTATGCGTACCAGTTGTGGGTCATCATGCACACCAGCAACGTCTGCAAGCAGCGACCTCTGTCTCCCACCCCTCCCACCACCCCTGCTGACACGTGCAGTGTGTGCAGTGGCACGCACAGATAACCCTGGTCCACCTTGGGGGTTGGTGGTGGTGGTGGTGTCCATGGCCCCAGGTTGGTCCAGGGTCACTGTGCTAGTGTTGCTCCTTGTTCTGTCCATGTCGGCAGGGATGGTATTCGTGGTGACAGTCGTTGGAGGGGTGGGTGCAGGGGGTGCAGCTGGTGGTCCTGCTGGTGCTGCAGCTGGTGGTCCTGCTGGTGCTGCATGTTGACTTGCACCGGATGTGCCAGGTTGTTCTTCATCGTCCGAGTAGGACAAAGGCTGTACGACGCCAGTGAGCTCGGCATCCTCTTGAGCCTGGGACTGGGACTCCTCAGCGTCTGCTGCTGTGTCCCCATCATCACCTGTTTTTGGGAGACACAAACAATGTATGTCATGTTTCTGCAGGCATCAATGGTTGACACACATGACAGTTGTGACTGTGCCTCTGGGTGCGGGCCTGTACATTGCATTGTCCTAAGTCGTCACAGTCAGGGGTTGATATTGGTGTGGCACATTGTCCTGCATTATTTGGGCATTTCTATGTATTTTCTGGGGTGTGAACATGGTCTGCATTGGTTGTGTTTGGTTGACAGCCGGCCCTCCTTCCCACCCACCCAGCCAGTCAGTTATCCCACCATGGAACGTGCTTGCGTTGCAGGGAGTGTAAGTTGTCTCTCAGGATGTCAGTCAGTGGTGTCCTGCTGTTTGTTGGTGCACAGTTGCCAGCAGGGCCTTGTGCTCCCCACAGCAGTAGCCAGTGTCAGCCATCTTGTGAGTCCTTCTCCACTCCCTGTGTTGTGAGCATGGTTCAGGGTGGTGTTGATGGGACAGTTGTGGGGGTGAGCTATGTCTGTGACTACGACTCCCATCATGCCATTGCCTCCTCCCCCCTTCCCAGCATGCCCATGATTCCTTCCTTTTGACTCTGCTTCCCTGTGGGGTGGGCTGGCTGTGCTGACAGGATGGCTGGGAGTGTTGTCCTGGCAGTTGTTTGGCTCAGAGTCCCAAGAGTGTCCCTGTGCTTCACACAACATAACCCAGGGTGGTGGTTCTTTGTGGGATCTTGTGTTAGGATGGGGGCATTGCATTCTACCAGGTGGGTTCTGTGGAGTTTGTGTTGGGGGGTGTGTGAGGGGAGGTGCTTGTGACTAAGGTCAGTGCTGCAAGTCCCCCTTCCCACCCAGCCAGCCAGATATCCCACCATGGAACCTGCTTGCATTGCAGGGAGTGTAAGTTGTCTCTCAGGATGTCAGTCAGTGGTGTCCTGCTGTTTGTTGGTGCACAGTTGCCAGCAGGGCCTTGTGCTCCCCACAGCAGTAGCCAGTGTCAGCCATCTTGTGAGTCCTTCTCCACTCCCTGTGATGTGAGCATGGTTCAGGGTGGTGTTGATGGGACAGTTGTGGGGGTGAGCTATGTCTGTGACTACGACTCCCATCATGCCATTGCCTCCACCCCACTTCCCAGCATTCCCATACTTACTTGCTTTTGTGTGGAGTTCAGTGTGTGTGGGTGTGAGAGCAATGGCAAGATGGCTGACAGTGGTGTCCTGCTGTTGGTTGGTGTGCAGTACCCAGCATGCCCTTGTGCTCCCCACGACACAGCAACAGTGTCAGACATCTTTGATGGGCCTTTCCACTCTCTGTGGGATGTGCATGCGTGAGTGTGAGCTTGCTGGGCCGTGTGGTGGGGGATGTAGAGCTGTGACTACGACTCCCATCATGCTATTGCCTCCTCCCCCTTCCCAGCATGCCCATGATTCCTTCCTTTTGACTCTGCTTCCCTGTGGGGTGGGCTGGCTGTGCTGACAGGATGGCTGGGAGTGTTGTCCTGGCAGTTGTTTGGCTAAGAGTCCCAAGAGTGTCCCTGTGCTTCACACAACATAACCCAGGGTGGTAGTTCTTTGTGGGATCTTGTGTTAGGATGGGGGGCATTGCATTCTACCAGGTGGGTTCTGTGGAGTTTGTGTTGGGTGTGTGTGAGGGAGGTGCTTGTGACTATGGTCAGTGCTGCAAGTCCCCCTTCCCACCCAGCCAGCCAGATATCCCACCATGGAACGTGCTTGCATTGCAGGGAGTGTAAGTTGTCTCTCAGGATGTCAGTCAGTGGTGTCCTGCTGTTTGTTGGTGCACAGTTGCCAGCAGGGCCTTGTGCTCCCCACAGCAGTAGCCAGTGTCAGCCATCTTGTGAGTCCTTCTCCACTCCCTGTGATGTGAGCATGGTTCAGGGTGGTGTTGATGGGACAGTTGTGGGGGTGACCAATATCAGTGACTACGACTCCCATCATGCTATTGCCTCCACCCCCTTCCCAGCATGCCCATGATTCCTTCCTTTTGACTCTGCTTCCCTGTGGGGTGGGCTGGCTGTGCTGACAGGATGGCTGGGAGTGTTGTCCTGGCAGTTGTTTGGCTAAGAGTCCCAAGAGTGTCCCTGTGCTTCACACAACATAACCCAGGGTGGTGGTTCTTTGAGGGATCTTGTGTTAGGATGGGGGGCATTGCATTCTACCAGGTGGGTTCTGTGGAGTTTGTGTTAGGGGTGTGTGTGAGTGGAGCTGCTGGTAACTATGGTCAGGGCGGTGAGTCCTCCTTCCCACCCAGCCAGATATCCCACCATGGAACGTACTTCTATTGCAGGGAGTGCAAGTTGTCTTTCAGGATGTCAGTCAGTGGTGTCCTGCTGTTGGTTGTTGCACAGTTGCCAGCAGGGCCTTGTGCTCCCCACAGCAGTACCCAGTGTCAGCCATCTTGTGAGTCCTTCTCCACTCCCTGTGATGTGCGCATGGTTCATGGTGGTGTTGATGGGACAGTTGTGGGGGGGCAATATGTGTGACTGCGACTCCCATGATGCTATTGGCTACACTGACTTGGCCAGCATACACAGAATTCCTTCCTTTGAGTGGTCTTCACTGTGTGTTGGTGTTGTTGTGGTGGCTACATGTGTGGATGTGTTTGTTAGTTCTATTTGTGCCACTGCCTAGCTGTAGTTGTGGTTGTGTTTGTACATGTGTTGGCACAGTTGGATGTGACTTTTTTGATGGCATGTGTTGTGTTTATCTGACTGACATACACATTTTGGGATGATTCTGTTCTAGTTGCTGTGTAATTGCTATGAGTGCATGGTTTGACTCTCCCTTGACAGTGATGTGTGTGTTTTGTGGCAGTATATTGTGTACATTTGTTGTGTACTCACCAGGCTCTGGGATGTCCTCTAGTCCATATACGCTCACTGGCGGAAGGATGGCCCGCACCTTCTCCTCCCAGGGCCTGAGGTATATTGGCTTGGCAGGTGGGCCACTGCCGGTGTGTTGGCTGTTGATGTAGTCTTTCGTCAGCATTTTATGTACCCTCCTGCACACGTCATACCACCTGTTCTGGATTACGGTCTTTGTGCGCCGACATGGTGATTGGGCGTTCACCCTGTTGATGATCCTCTCCCACATCTTGGTTTTCTGCGACATGGGGGTCTGTTGGACCAGTGTGCCAAACAGCTGTGGCTCCACCCTGAGGATCTCGTCTACCATGACTTCCAATTCACTATCTAGGAACTTGGGATTCTTCTTGGGGGGCATGGTGATGGGTGGTGATGGTGGGTGATGTGTGTGTTGGTGTGCAGGTGAGGGTGTGTGAGTGTGTGTTTTGCTGGGTGTATGTGAGGTAGGTATTTGTTGGTGTGCTGATGGTGTGTGGCTTGTGTGAGGGATGAGCTGTGGGTGTGTGGTTGCTTTCTCTTGGGTGCTGGCAGTGGAATGGCATTTGCAAAGGCTCATGGTAGTGATTTGTGTCCTTTATATAGGTGGAGTTGTGGGTGTGTCTTTGTTCTCTGTCCCCACCCCCAGTATTTATTGGCTTGGTAATTGCTTGTTTGGCCTTTTTTGGGTGATTTTTCCTTTGTGCTGTTTGTGTATGTTGGAAACGTTCTTGTGACCGAGTCGGACCCTGCATTGGTCTCGTACGGTGTTCTCCGTTTCGTTCACGCTGTGATTGTGCAGTTTTCTATGCTGCGTACGCATCGGTCGCGGTGTATTGTGTTGCTTCGGCTCGGTTTTGTATGCGTGTCGGTCGTACGGCTTGTCCTCCGTCCGACTCGCTTGTGGTTTTCGCGCCTTGCATCGTACTTTGCGGTTTGGAGTTCGCGTGTACGTTTCGGTCGGATTTGTTCCGGGTGCGTGTCGGTCGGTTGGATTCGCGTGTTTTTCCGGCCGGATTGCTGTTTTCCGTGCGGCTTGGTCGGTCGACTTAGTTTCGGTACGTGTCGGTCGGATTTTTCGCGCCTTGCATCGTACTTGGCGTGTCGTGCGCCACGGGTACGTGTCGGTCGGTATTTTTTCCGGATCCGAGTCGGTCGGTGCTTTTTCCGGCCCGAATCGGAATCGACCCCTTAAACTACACCAACACTAACCAATAGAAAACGGTAACTAATTAAATAAACACTATAAAAACAATTAATTAACACAAAATTTACCATATAATGGACAAACACGGAGGAAGAACAAACCTTTACGAGACAGAAAACATAATGAAAAAGAACTACACAAACAACTATTCTGAAAAACTCTCATTAAAGGTAAGAACAAAACTTTGTAACTAAATAAATAAAATTAGCTTAAAAAAATGTAACTAAAACTATAACATCTTTTCCTTCATATGTCACAGATTAAACTTCACTACAAACCCACCTACAAAATTCAACAAAAAGATTTACGTCCACAACCCCAATAAAATAAACATTACAAAAAATATATGACAAAATAAGTATATGACTTAACCAACAAATAAAGTAAAGAATTTAAAACTAATAAATTTAATAAAAAAAGCAAAACATATCTACCAAATATTTTTTTTAACAGCTTCTACAAAAGTCAACAATACCACAACATCAACAAAAGAAACTTCATCATCTAAAAAAGTAAGTATATTTTTTTATAACAAAGTAAAAATAAAGTCTAAATATTAGAAATAATAAAATTAACTAAAACTATAACGGTTTCTTTATATTTCACAGACTACACTTCATTAAAACTAAAACTCCACCTAAAAAACTCACAACAAGGATTAACTTCAAAAACAAGGACATAACATTAAACAAAAACATAAAACTTAGGGCCTCATTAGGATGGCGGGCGAACTTTCGTCCGCCCGCCACCCTAGCGGTGCTGGGACCGGCCGCCAGACGTGCGGCGGTCCTGCACCACTGATTCGGATGCGACCGCCACCCTGGCGGTCGCATCCTGCATATTTGACATTGCGGCAGTTGCTGCTTACAGCAGCACCCGCCGCAATGCCAAAATGGCATGTTGTGCATTGCCATGCACAACGTGGCAGGCACCGCGTGGTGGCTGCCACCTTGTGCATGGCAATGCAGGGGGGTACCATGGGTATCCCCCAAGTGCAGCCCCACATCCCCCCAACACCCGGGGGCCCGCAACGGGCCCCCAAAGCGATTCCCGCCAGCCTTTCCATGGCGGCATCACCGCCATGGAAAGGCTCTGAAAACCACACATCCTAATATGGATGGCGCAGGCACCGCCACCATATTAGGCCCCCAGTCCGCCGGCCGGCAATCGTAATGATTGCTGGACGGCGGAAAAGCGGCGGACGCACTTTGCGTCCGCCACGATACCCCCCGCCATAATAATATGGCGGGGTAATACTGGTTACGATGGCGGGCAGATCGCCACCGCCGGGCCGGCGGTGGCAATCCACCGGGCCGGCGGTGGCAATTCGCCCGCCATCGTAATCAGCCCCTAAGTAAGTTTATTAATTAACCAACAAATATGTCAAAATAATAAAAAACAATAAATTAAATAAAAAAGCAAAATATAACTAACAAATACTTTTCTCTTCACAGATTTTACAAACTTCAGCAGAGAACAACATCAACAAAATAAACTTCATCAACTAAAAATAGTAAATATTTTTTTCGCTCAACTAAATAAAAATAGAAAATAAACAAAAATAATTGTTACACTTTAATAAAAATAACATTTTGGTTTTAAACCAACAGAAAAAGGAAACCAGTGAATCAACCACGACCATCAAAAAAATATCCAACAAGAAAATTAAACAAAGACAAAAGTACGTTTATTTTCAAATGAAAGAATTAGTCATACATATTTACTATTAAAGACCTTATAATTAATAAATATATATATATACATATATACACAGATAGACAAAAAAATGGCAAAAGGAGCAAAATTCATCACATCACAAATGGGAAAACTACTTCTGTGCTACATGGGCTACACTTATATGCAAAAAAAATAACTGGAAACAAAACCCATTGGAAATGTAGCAAATACTACTCCAATTCTTGTTATGGGAGAGCCACAACAGTAGAAACAAATGTAGTTAATGTCAGAGAACACAACCATCCCCCCAACGTGACAGAAATAGAGGTCAGAGATGCTCTAGAAACAATAAGAGAAGCAAGCACCAGCTCCCAACAGACCAGTACCCAAATACTAAAAAACGTATTAACTAGAGTCCCTGAACACATCACAGGACAACTATCATCCATCCCCACTCTAAAAATATTAACAGCCAGAACTAAAAGAGCTACTGCTCAAATACCACCCACCCCCCAAACTTTTGCTGAAATAGAAATCTTACCAGAATGCACGGTCACCCACAAAGATGAGAAATTCATTCTTCATGACAATAACAGTCATGAAAAACAATTATCATCTTTGCCACCAACAACAACATACAAAAACTAAAAAACTGTGAAACGTGGATGATGGACGGCACATTCAAAGTTTGCCCCAAACCTTTTTATCAACTATATACCACCTGCGGCGAATATGAAGACACTAGCATTAGGCCTGGGCGGCGAACTTCGCTCCGTTTGCGGAGTTTGCAGAGTTTTCTGCACTCCGCACTCCGTGGAGCTCGCGGAGTGCAGAAAACTCCGACTTCGCGATGTGCAGCGGAGTTTTGTCCCCGCTTGCGATCGCGAACGGTATGTTCGCAATCACGAATGGTAAGTTCGTGAGCGTGAGCTGCCACTCGGGTAGAAGTTCTACCCGAGCAGCAGGAATACCAGGACAAACTGCAGTTCGCACTGCACTCCGCTACTCGCGGAACTTCGCAGAGTTTTTTTGTATCTTTGCGAAGTTCCGCATAGCAAAACTCTGCGAACTATGCCCAGGGTTAACTAGCATCTCCTTCATATGTTCACTACTCCCTAATACGCAAAATACCACCTACATAGAGCTCCTTACAATAATAAAACAACACACAGACAACTACTTTCCACAAAAAATAATCATTGACTTTGAACAAGCAATGATTCAGTCAATTTTAAAAATATACCCACACTCTGCAATACAAGGTTGATATTATCCCTTCGACCAAAGTATCTGGAGACATCTCCAAAAATCTACTCTAAGTATAGATTACGCCACCAATAGCAACTTTGCCTATCAAATAAAAAAAATAATAGCCCTGGCCTATGTACCAACAACTGAAGTAGCCAACCATTATAACATACTACTTGAAAGCCCTTTCTACCAAGCAAACAAAACAAAGCTAACTCCCTTCCTAGACTACTTTGAAGACACTTGGGTGGGAAGGCTAAATAGTTCAGGACACCGTAGAAAACCAAAATTTCAAATTCCCTGGTGGAACGTCTACGATAGCACTCTAGCTCAAAAAGCAAAACCTAACAATGCAGTGGAAGGATGGCACAATGCCTTCCAAGCCACAATAGGAAGAGGACAACCAACCTTATACAAACTAATAGAATCCATAAAAAAAAGAACAAAGCTATCAAGAGCAAAGGCTAGAGCAATCCCTAACTAAAATAGGCCCTAAACTAAGTAAACAAATAAAAACAATGTATGAATACCTACAACATAAAATTCGACTATTTCCAAACACCAACGGGCTAGAATACCTAGATATGATTGCTAAATCGATACTATAAACAAAAAACAACCCTAAACATCAGAGGCATTTTTAAATGACAAAACATTTAAACTACACGATTCTACTCTCTTTTAAATTAATAATTATATTTATGTCATTTAAAAATTAAAAACGTACATAAAAATATATGACATAATATAATTATTAAAATAAAAAAGAAACAAAAAACAAATATAACCAAAAACATTTCCCACCCATAATAATAAAAAATAACTTACTGTTATGTTGCAGTAGACGAATAAATCCATTGTATATAAATCGAAAGACGAATCCATTGGAAAAGAAAGCCCCAAAAAAAATCAAAAAATACAACTGTCTAAAAAAGGCTCCAACGATGCAATCCTCTCAATAAGGAAACACTAAAAAAAAACTTAAAATTAGCTTAAAAAAATGCAAAAATACAACTGTAGAAAAAAGGCTCCAACGACGCAATCCTCTCCATAATGAAACCCTTAAAAACCCCAAAAATAGCTTGAAAAAAAAACGCTCCAACAAACCCGAAAAATAAAAGGAAATGTAAAAAATTAACTTGTTTCAAACAAACAAAATAAATTTTCCTTTTTTAAAAAAATAAAGGCGTCGTCAGCAACATCCATCCACGAAACGGAAAACCTGCAAAGAAAAAAAAAAGAGCACTCTCCCACAATAACAAGGAAAAACCCACAAATATTAATGTTAACATTAAATACAACATAACACAATTAAACAACACATAACTAACACTACATAACACTCTACTTCTATCCAACACTACATCAAACACATAAACTACCAAAACAACACCTAACTACACCAAAATCGAACAATTAATGACCTAACAAATCTAACTACACTACTACTACCTCGCCCCATCCCTAAAACTACCTTAAAATTAAAATAAATCATACTTACCTTAACCGACGAAACACAGCTCCCAACCGCGAGGTTCCATCTTGCAAAATGACCGAAAAACGGAACAGATAGACAAAACAGTGAGAAAGAGGAAAAAAAATAGCCGTGTAATAAAAATGAAAAAAAACTAACTCCCCATAGACAAGAATGGAGTATTAATAAAAAAATCTAAAAAATTAAATGTATATTTTTACTTACTGTAAAAATTAAAATGTTCAAAACATGTACACAAATTTTTTAAATATACATTAAATATTATATCAAAAAATATATTTAATATATATTAAAATGTATGTTTGTTTCATGTACTGTTCAAAATATAAAATTACAATAAGACTATTGTAAATGTGCAACAAATATAACAAAGTTTAAAAAAATATATATTATAAAAAATATATTTGTTAAAAAAATTGTAAATTATTTAATATATTAAATATTATTTTCTTAATAATATTTAACATTTTAAATAATAATAAAAATGTACAAAATATAAATTTGTAAAGTACATTTTAAATAATTTTTCAACAAAAATAAAATTATATAAAATGAATTACAAAAAAATTAAAAAGAAATTTACTAAAATCTTTACTTTTTCTCTTATAAAATGTTAAAAAATAAAAATGAAAATGTTTATAATTAAAATATTAAAAATATATTCACTTTACTATTACATGACTATACTTCCAAAAATTTATCATTTTTCAAAACTTAAAAAATATGTGTGTAAAAATATATTTTTAATTTTACTAATGTACATGAAAAATATATGTTACAAATATATTATACTTTATAATAAATTCTGAATAAGATCAAAATTTCTGAATCATGTGTTTAATATTGTCAAAAATTGTATAACAAAACAAAATAAATACAAAGTAATTGTGAACCAAACAAATACATGCGTTTGCGAATAGTAACATTAACAATAAAAACTAACATACATCTCCTTTTTTATTTGAATGTACATATAAACTCTCTAAAAAACTACATAAAAAACAATAAAAATGTAATATTCCTAACTCCAAAACCATCTAAACACAGAGAAAATGATGGATAATAAACCATAATAAATTACTAATGCTAATCCAAAACCAACTAAACTAAGGGAAAGTGCTGCATAATAAATAACCCTGGGCGGTGAACTCCACTCCGATCGCGGAGTTTGCGGAGTTTCCTGCACTCCGCATTACGCGGAGATCGCGGAGTTCCGAAAAACTCCGCTTCACGTAGCGTTCGTCAACGTCAAGTTGGCAACCGCGAGTGAGGAAAATCAACCTCCCGCGAGATTTTTCCTCGTTCGCGATCGTCAACATCAAGTTGGCGAGCGCGAGCGTCGAAAATCAACATCCCGGTGAGATTTCTCAACGCGGGGGATCAGGTTTCTTATTGCGAGTGGTCGCGTATGCTCGCGACAGCTCGCATTGAGAAACTGCCCGTTTGCGTTGAGAAAGCTGCTGCTTGAGTAAAAATCTACTCGAGCGGCGAAAAAGAAAGCAGGGACCGCTTGCACTATGCATGTCTCCACATCGCTGGGGGGGTTAGTCATCCACCCCCCTATGGGGTAGACAATTCTGGGAGTGTTTGCCATCCACCCCCCTATAGGGTAGACAATGCTGGGAGTGTTAGCCATCCACCTTCCTATAAGGTAGACAATGCTGGGAGTGTTAGCCATCCACACCCCTATAGGGTAGACAATGCTGGTAGTGTTAGCTATCCACCCCCCTATGGGCATTAGATTGCTGGTAGTGTTAGCCATACAACCCCCTATTGTTGTATTCCGCTTTAGGTGTCCATATATAGTTTGGGGTAGAACTAGCTTAGAGAAGCATTGTATGAGTACTCGCATTTTTAGCTCATGTTAACATTTATGTACGTGAATATATGCTAAAAGATAATGCTAGCGCAGTATTATTTATTTCTACTGCTTACGCTGTACATTATATATCTTGCATACTGTCTTGTGATCATAACAGCTCATATCTCTTACACGAGAAACAAGACTGTTCAATAAAACCTTTTTATTGAAACGCCCGTCTATTCTTTCTGTGTAACTCTGAGGAAACTAAGCATGCACGAATAGCTGAGTGAAACTGTTATCTATTGTTTCCACGATTCTGAGAAGTGTTCCGATTCTAAAGGGAAACAAAGTTGTCATGTTTATGCGGTTGCCAGAAACTACTCCCTTCTTGTTTACAAGGAGTTTCTAGTGGCCTCTGAGTTAGCTGGCACAAAGTAATTAAGTTTAATATACTCGATAGGGACATACCGACCTCAGTCCTATGTCAAACCTATAGGGTATATTATTCCAATGCGCAGAGCCTATTAGGGAAATAGGAGCTACACTACATGGCGCCCAACGGTTTGGTAAGGCACTAATTTAATGCTAGATACTGAGTAACTCAGTCGTGCTTTTCTCTCAGAGACCCCTACTCACATACTCCATAAGACGTCTGGAGTGGGTAGGGTTAAATATCCGCCAAAGCTAAATAGGACAAAAAACCTATAGATTGCCTATTTTGGTTTAATCAACGTTGAAGGATACAGTGTTCCAAAATATTGTGCACCTTATCTTTTGTTTCCTTGAAACTTGTACTACATTTTTCAAAAAACAAATGTCCAATCACGGGGACAATGACACCGGGAACGGTGTAGCTGCTTCTCAACCAGTCGTAACAGCTTTTAATTTAACCGGTTTAAATGAAACCGAGGAGGGTGTTATAGACATCACTCCAAACTTAAGAAGAGCCATCACTCTAAAACTTATAAAACGCGGCCTACAACCGAGAGGGGGTAGAGCAGTTTTCGTGATAGAGGCACACGAATCCTTTCAGACAGAGGTATTCTATTCATGGATAGTATTCCCAGAATCAAATCCAGTAACAAGACTGTTTCACTTCTACAAAGAAGATGAACCACCAGAGGAATATATTCCTTTCGAGGATATTGAAATTCCACTAACATACCAGGAGCATCAGCTCTGGTTTAAAGGCGCCCTAAAACATCACAGAAACATTACCAGGCTCGGTCCACTAGGTAGACCAGGAGCAACATGGCCGATTCTAGCCGGCTACACTCCTCATCCTGACCTCAATATAATGTCAGACGAGGAATTACTTACTCTACTTACAGAGTTAATAAAAATTTACAGACAATTAGTCCAATATGTCATGCGGACTTTCACAGTCCAACCACCATTGACTATTCCAACTCAAACCCCTCAACAGGGGAATACACTAAAAATTACACCACAGACTTTATACGCAGTCATGGGTAAAATGCCCACAAAACGTGAGCACATTCCATTCTGGATAGCTCAAAAATCACTCAAATCGAAGCAGTATTTCCAAATACTAGCCCTTATGAGAAACATAGAATCCTAACAATCTGTTTACCAATGGGAATCACACCACAACTGGAAGATTGCACCACTTGGGGCGCAGTCTTTGCTGCCATCTATACTAAAACACATAGGGGCCGATTCCGATTCGGGTTGGAAATCTCTCCGACCGAGCCGGACCCGGAGAGATTTCCGACCGAATCGGACCCTAGTAGCCCGACCGAACGAGTACGATGCGCACGTATGCCATCGGACTCGATTCGGTCGGACTCCCATTGAAGTCAATGGGAGCCTGTCGAACAACACGTACGCGGGCTCCCATTGACTCAATGGGTGTGAGGCGGACAAGGGCGCCCCCTACAGCGTGTACGCGGCGAAGCGACTCGTGCCGTACACGCACAGGTAGGGGGGACCCATGGGTCCCCCCTGTGTGCGACTCGCGTGGCTACGCGTACAGGGGGGTCCGACACGGACCCCCAAAGTATGGCTCCGACTGCTTCTTCAAGCCGGACGGCGCGCATCGTACTTGCCCGGCCGGGAAACGTCTCCATTGCGAGGTGCGCAGCGCATCCGTGCGAGTTGGTCGGTGCGGTTGGGACGGGCGTACGAGTCGGTCGGCGAATTTGCACGCGCTTGCATCGTACTCGTTCGCCCGGACGCACGTACGAATCGGTCGGGAATAAGGGCTCCGAATCGGATCCGGTTCAGCCGAATCCGATTCGGTGCCCTACCGGCCGAGATCGGAATCGGCCCCATGGTGTTCCGTCAATTGCAGTAATACCAGATGTCCTGAAACAAATTCAAAATGAATACGGGGCAAAGCCTGCTCTGAATTTAGGTATGAAATTACTGAAAAACTTCGACCAGGTCTCAACAATAATATTATCTAATATTAAAGGGGAGGCAGCATCAGTGGCGATCCGCCAACGCTTAAGGGAATTTGATGTAACAGAACATCAAACTGAACTACCCAGAATAATAGAACAATCTTATGCAGAATTAGGCAGAGATAGTTTGGGTGGAAAACCATTGAAGCCAAAACTATCTGAAAGTCCTGAGAAGGGCTCTATTAAACAAACTCCTACATCTTCGAAAAAGAAGTGGGAAACTAATAAACAAAATTCAAACGAGAAACGTTCTCAATCCCGAGGTAGGTCTCCTCAAAAGGATCCCTCTGAAAGGAGGTATAACCTCAGGAATAGGGATAATTTAAGAAAACCTGACAGGTATCAAGATACTGATACACGTTCCTCTCGTACCTTTCAGATATCATCACAGACGGATCACTGACAGAATATCGAGGAGCAAAATATCGACCTGGCAAAATATCGAGGAAAAAATATAGAATGCCAGAATATCGAATTCCTATTTACAAACAGGTAAGTACAAAAATATCGAATCCAAAATATCGTAGTAAAAAATATAGTTAGTCAAAATGTCGAATTTTTTAAATGTCTTAAAAGTAATGTAAAATTAATAAAATAATACATATAATAACTAAAACATACTTAAAAATACTTAAATAACCTTAATATTAATAAATATTTAATGTAAGTTAAAAAAATAAACATGCATTTTTATTTTTTAATACATATATATATTAACGTAATATTAATAACAAATATTCAATATTTTTAGCGTAGGATAGCGGGAGGGTAAAATTTACTATTCCCACTCCAGTGAGTGCAACAGTAGGGAAAGCGTTGGATAGCGGGAGGGTAAAAATTACTATTCCCACTCCAGTGAGTGCAACAGTAGGGAAAGCGTTGGATAGCGTAGGGGTAAAAATTACTATTCCCACTCCAGAGAGTGCAACAGTAGGGAAAGCGTTGGATAGCGTAGGGATAAAAATTACTATTCCCACTCCAGAGAGTGCAACAGTAGGGAAAGTGTTGGATAGCGTAGGGGTAAAAATTACTATTCCCACTCCAGTGAGTGCAACAGTAGGGAAAGCGTTGGATAGCGTACGGGTAAAAATTACTATTCCCACTCCAGAGAGTGCAACAGTAGGGAAAGCGTTGGATAGCGTAGGGGTAAAAATTACTATTCCCACTCCAGTGAGTGCAACAGTAGGGAAAGCGTTGGATAGCGGGATGGTAAAAATTACTATTCCCACTCCAGAGAGTGCAGCAGTAGGGAAATCGTTGGATAGCGTACGGGTAAAAATTACTATTCCCACTCCAGAGAGTGCAACAGTAGGGAAAGCGTTGGATAGCGTAGGGGTAAAAATTACTATTTCCACTCCAGAGAGTGCAACAGTAGGGAAAGCGTTGGATAGCGGGAGGGTAAAAATTACTATTCCCACTCCAGAGAGTGCAACAGTAGGGAAAGCGTTGGATAGCGTAGGGGAAAAATGTACTATTCCCACTCCAGAGAGTGCAACAGTAGGGAAAGCGTTGGATAGCGGGAGGGTAAAAATTACGATTCCCACTCCAGTGAGTGCAACAGTAGGGAAAGCGTTGGATAGCATAGGGTAAAAATTACTATTCCCACTCCAGTGAGTGCAACAGTAGGGAAAGTAATGATTTAATATTTAAATAAAAAAATATATATATCAATACCAATAAAAAATTAATTACAATTAATTACCAATTACAACATATTTAATAATTAATTAATTATAAATACCAATAAATATTATGTATTAATAATTAATTACCTATTAATAATTAATTAACAACCAATTAATTTTCAATACCAAAAATTAATAAGTAATACAACATGTTTACCAATTAATAATTAATTAACAGTAAATTAATTATCAATAAACAAAAATATTTTCAATAATTATTTAATTACAATTAAATTACTTCCCACCCTATTCCCCTATAAACCCACAACCTGCTCCGAATAATAAATTACTACAATTAATATAATTATCAATTAATCAATTAATAAAAATTAATTACCAATTGATACAAATTAATTACCAATTAATAAAAATTAAGTACCAAATAAAAATTAATTAACAATAAATTAATAATCAATACCAATAAATAAAAATAAATAATTACTGAATTACAATTAAATTACTTCCCACCCTATTCCCCTATAAACCCACAACCCGCTACAGAACTAAAATGCAAAATGTGTCAGGGAGTGCCCACATGGTGAGGACATTATTATGCCTGCCTTCTCCAACCATATTCCAATTCACCTAAAATATACTTATACCAGGAAATGGGCAGTTGCCCAGGCCCCAGCATTATATAAAAATCATGTAGGATGGGATGAGGACTCACCTCACCACAAAATACATCTAAAAAATGATCCTACTGCACAAAGGTAGTACCCAATAAAGCAAGAAGCTAAAAAACAGGTCAGGGAGATCTTAGATCAACTTGAATACCAAGGGGTGATTGAAACATGCACGTCCTCAACGAACAATCCTTTGTTTCCTGTATCTAAACCAGACAATACATATCGTCTAGTTTTGGATTACAGACACTTGAACACTTGTTCTAAAACATTTGCAGTGCAAAATGCACATAGTACAGCATTAATGAATAACATTGTGCGCAAAAAATATAAAACCACATTAGACATTTCAAATGGTTTCTTTTGTCAAAACATAGCACCTGAAAGCAGGTACTTAACAGCTTTCTCAATAATGGGGACCCAGCGTCAATTTTGTAGACTCCCACAAGGGTTCAAGAATAGCCCAGGGTTATTGTCAGCGAGGGTAACAGAGTTACTACAAATTTATGATAATGAGGCATTGCCATATGTCTGACAAACGATGACCTAGATAGGCACTTGAACAGGGTGAGTACCATTAAATTGGGCCTCGCCTCTGAGGGCTATAAATTCAACTTTAAAAAATCCAGAATTGCCCATCTCAATGTCCTTTTCCTAGGATATGAGCTTTCAAGTGAAGGCCAGAGCTTGGCAGCTAACTTTTTAGAAAAGTGTGCACTGCTCCAACCTCCAAAAACGCTGACAAATTTACAATCCATCTTGGGTTTCCTAAATTTTGGAAGGACATACATTCTAAATTACGCAGAAAGGGTTAAACCTCTCTACGAATTAATCAAACCTGATTTTTCAATCAAACATTGGACACAGGAACACACAGAAATCTTGCGTTCACTCAAAGCTAACATGTTAGCAACAAATCACTTACAAACACGCGTAAGTCAATGCAATTTAGTGATCCGAATAATTTCGTGTCAATGCGGATTCACCTACTTAACATTTAATGAGGGTGAAAAAGTACCAATAGCATACAAATCACATTTGTATACACAAGCAGAAATGCGCTTCACTTCAACAGAAAAAATACTGACAGCAGTTCAAACCGCTGTAGCAAAAGAAAGAGCTCTAGCCCAAGGGAAACGCATTATTGTCGTAACTCCAGTACCAGCCTTAGAGGCGGTTACAATAGCGAGCATTCCAAATGCAAAAGCTTTACATCCTAGATGGATACAATGGGTTAATTCTCTTGCTGCAACAGATGTTGAATATGTTTTTGATCCTGATTTAAAAATACAAGCGCTCTGCAATATGAACATGAATGTCCTCTGCCCACTGAAATTTTGCCTCTTGATCAGTACGAATTTATAATTTATACTGACGGATCAGCACAACCCGCTACAGGGAGTAAGCAAGCTTACAGTGCAGCGTGCGCAATCGTTAAAGGTCGCATGCAAGATGGTAACTTCAGACCAATGGTCACTAAAACTCAATCTCTAGGAGATAGTACAGCTCAGTGAGCTGAACTACAAGCATTCAAACTGGCACTTGAAAGTACAGATCGCGAATTCCCCACACTAATAGTGTGCGATTCTTTTTACTGTGTTCAGTCGTATAATGAATATATACAAAATTGGCTTGAAAACGGGTTCAAAGATGCAAAAGGTGGCACAATAAAGCATAAAACGCTTTGGGAACAAGTAGTTCAGTTAAAAAACGAACTACCAAAAGCTCACGTGATACACACGCTGAGTCATCAACGTGATGGCGTTCACGTTGCAGGGAATTCATTGGCTGACGAAGCCGCAAAGGGGGCTGTTCAGACGGCTTCTGTAGCTGCGATCACTCGTTCAAAAACGAGAATAGACAGTGAGATATTGTTGGCTGTCAATGCTTCAAGCAAAGGCAGTGGTGCAGCGTTACCAAATAAATTTCCACTCAAGTACTCTTATCTAATTGATGCAAACAACGTTCCTTTTGCTCAAATCCCTGGAGTGGGGGATAGGGTAATTCCAAACATGGAACGTAGAGCAGCTTTGATTTATGAAACACATCTGGGGAGGGTCTGTGACATCAAGGGATTACTAAAACAATATTAACATTAAAAGAGATGTACTGGTGGCCTGGAATGAATACACATATTCACATCTTCATCGATGACTGCATAGACTGCAATAAACAGCGTGATGCAGAACACCACCTGACACCATGCTACGATGTAGCCTGCCCAGTACAGACACCATTGTTAGACAGCATTAGACTATCTACGCGCAGGCGTCCTTTTGGACAAATGCAATCCCACAAATACTAAGTCAAGGTTCCTATGGATATGGCCTCAGCACTCGGCTGACGCTCGAACTGTTATAAAAGATTTGCGAGTCTTTATCGGCACATACGCAATTGGCACACTACATTCTGACCAGGGCCCTGCGTTTAGCTCTCGGGCTTACAAAGAAGCCATGGCCAGTTTGGGCGTTGCATTGCGGTACTCCTCTCCGTTTCATCCTGAGGGAAATTTTGTTGTGGAAAGGAAAAACCGGGACATAAAGCAGTCTATAACAGCTAGAGTATTAGGTTCGGGTGATGGGTGGGTCAAACATCTTTATGGGGTCCAACGCTCATTAAATAATTTGCCAAGAAATTCTCTAGGGGGGGTCACTTCATATGAGGTCCTATTTAGGACAAGAATGTGGGTTCCTGATCTCGAATGAAAAGGCACAGTGGTGGAAAATAAACCCTTTGATATCAAAGATCATTTGGCTGTTTTACAGGATCTAAATGAACTAAGATCGAAACAAAGCAACGTATTCCTGAAGCCAACCACCACTGGGGAAAAACCGGCAGTCCCAGCAAGGCCTGTCTGGATCCCAAAAGTTGGGGATCTAGTCAGAGAGAAGATTGCGGACAAGAAGGAATTTGGACCTTCTTACAGACAACTAGTACCTGTCCTAGCCGTACACGGAACAAGAACAGTACTTCTTCCGCCCCTTGCTGGAAAAAAGGAGAAAAGATTTGTGTCAATCGACCTCATCAAACCACAGTATGTGGCCAATACTAAATAGTAGGCCTCGTGGACTCCGACCTAGTAGCAGACGCACTCCTCTTGCTACTATCCAAGAGGTTCAGACTGAAAGACTGATAACCATCGAGAATTCAGCAGTAACAGATGAAGGACTAAGCAACAATGCTATGGAACTCATCCCTCTTGAAACTCATTTAACAGTTCGTCCAAATACACCTGTCTACACCAACGTAACAAGTGATCAACTGGTTACAGCGATTTCAACAAATCCTGATGCAATTCCAACAATTGACCGAACTGCTTCTGGCTATTTCATTAACTTTGATACGTTTTCTGAGGATCCGAGTGAGCCTGAAATGACGCCAGCATCAAAAACTTTCAAACAGCAAGTACAGGAATTTTTTCATTTTCTGAAAAAGACTTACCTGGTTTCACCATGGATTGAACTGTGGATTATTGCTGGAATATTTTTCTTTCTGCTTTGGCTAGCTTTGGTTATGACTATCATCGTGCTTATAAATGGCAGATACACCCGTAAAAATGTGAACTTACTTTTGAAACCACACAATTCATCCCATTGTGAAGCAAGAGACTTGTCAGCAGGGAACATCACAGCCGTTCCTATACAGGATGGTATAGTGTGGGACAAAATCGATTTCGATATCTTCGGCCCTACGGAACTTTTGAACATTCCACATTTATTTAAAATTTCACTAAGTGATTTTATTTCCTCCAGTACCTATTCTGATGATTGGGACTTTGAGACTGTAAATGATATGATGTCTGATCTAGAAAAGTCTGCTGCATTCTCTAACAATGAATACTTAGAGGGTTCATCAGACTACGACCAGATTTATTGCTATAACCACTATGGTCATCATTTCTTACATAAATCTGCAACACCTAGAAATGTGTTTATGTTTAACCAATGGGAGCATTGTCCTACACCACCAAAAGGTAGTTCAAAAACGTTTGCTAAAAAGTTTCCTATTTTTCAGGGTACAATACATCTGATCCAGAAACATTTTACTATAAAAATGTAAACAAAACAGGACAGAAAATTATGTTAACTAATACAAAACAGATTTACTCTGCAGCATTTATTACCCAATTGTCTAGACATGGATTTGAATTTTGGAAAGACACAATAGACACAAAATCTGTCTGGGGTTCTAAAGATTGGCAAGTGCAGGGGATAGAAGCTTTATTTAGAGCATGTATCATCCCACATCAAATAATGTTTTTGAATGACACTGTGCAACAAACGTCTTGCCTTGGTTTAGCCAAAATCAAAGAGATGAAAACACCTTCTGTGCCAACACCTGAAAGTAATAACACTACACAGGCAGCGGTTACAGTTGACACAATACTACAAACCAACAGAACAGATCCTGATTGGAAAAACTGGTTACTCTGGCCTACAGACACAAACATCTGTCAAGAAAGATTCCTGAATAGAAGACAGGGCTTTACTATCCATAGGCCAGACCCACAATACGTTCAAAGACAACATCCGGGGGTAGTAACAACATACAGTGTAGGTAAATTGTGCCTCGACTGGCTACAAAAATCTACACTTGAGGATGTGCAACAACACTTATCTTTACTTAAAGAAGACGCAGACCTTAGGGAATTCTTGCTAGGACCAAGAAAACCGCGTCAAAAATGTTTCATATATGCCGGCATCTATGCTGCTTATAATGAAGTATGGAAGGTTTCACAGGCAGAGGCCGCGGAACGAATACGTGAACTTGATCGTATTAACTTAGAGAAAACTCTCTCTGTGGTCGACAATGGGTTAACAACTTTGTCATCCAGAATTTATTCATTGGACAACATTGTATCCTCTGCTATTGACATACTGGAACAAGATTTAGCCATGTTACAACAAGGCCAATCTCAGTTACGTTCTATTATGTTATTAAGCTGGATGCTGCAATCTTTGCGTGCGGGCTATGTGCCTTGGCGTTTTATCAACACGTCTGCTCTGTTTGCAGAATACAATCTGACTGATAAACAAATCAAACTGGCACAAAGGGGAGCAAAGTATACAGTGCTGAGCATTGGAAAACTGGAAAAATTACCATTCACAGTGGCAGAAAAACCAGCTACAGAATGGCTTATTCATGGCAAAATCACTCTGCCTGTCACTACTTTTCAGTTTCAGTATTGCCTCAAACAAATGCAAGCAGGCAAATATGAAAGGTTGGGTAAAGAATACATTAAGACATCCTGGGATTTATCTTACGAATTCAGATGTTGGAGTGGGGATCGTGAAGTGTTTCTAAGCGGTACACACTGTGAAAATGCACTAAGCGGTTCACTCATATGTCAGGACATTTCTTTACACAGGGCTTGTAATGGTTCTGTGGCAAATTTGTCCTGCCACCAGCAGGGTACACCAACTACTGTGATTAATCCAACGTTTGGCCAACTTTCTAACGGGAGTTACCTCATGTTGAATGATCAGAGTTGCTGTGGCATGTTGCCAGGCATCCCATATCTGGTAACGGTCGACTCCAGGGTCGCTTGCTGTATGCAAGTATTGTTCCCCCCAATAGACACAGTCAGGGAGTCGCCTTTATGGCCTCATTGAATGTTTCTTTTATACGTTTTGATACTCTAAGCAGAATGAAAGCCATGCTTTTACAACAGACCGTGCCTTTGACCTCGGCCAAAGAAATCTATGATTTACAAATTGCAAGGACTTCGGCTGAGATACAGGCTTTCATTCGTACAAACTGCCCTATACATTTCGCAGAAATGATGAGACGTATCTTTAACATGTCTGATACGAGCGGTATTGAGCATGTATTTAAGACCATCTGTTCAGGACTGTTAGCACCCTTCCAGGCAGTCCTCGGAATCATCCCAAACTTCGCACATTCGGTGTTTGGTGGTGTGCCATTAATTCTAGCACTTGTTGCGGGAATCCTATTTCTATTCCTACTATTACGCTATGGCAAGCCTATCCACCGACATCACTCCCAGCGATGTGGAGAAAGCTCTCCTAGAACGGAAGTGCCGTGAGCGCATAGTGCAACTTTTGGGCATACCTCGTCTACGGGAACTTAATACAACATGGTTTCTGTCATTCAGACCAATCTGGCAAGATTGCATCTTACCTGTTCTACGCTGCCTGCTTTGCAGTGAAGAATGCGTGCTAGACACCTGTCTAACACTCCCATCAGTCATGCCAACGGATATCGATACTCTGCTGGACCCGGTAACGGCCCATGCTCTGTGTTGTCCCCAGAGGCTACCAATCCTGATGACGGCATTCATTGAGATCTCACAGATGCTTCCTGCTGCTGCTGAGGTACGAGATGGATCAACAGGCACACAGGTAACAACGGATGCGAACATTGCTGCAGCATCTTCTGCTGAAGGCAATGTTTCTCATCTCTGTGCAATTAACCTTCTGAACGAGGTGTTCCAAATGTCACCAACTTCGGTAGACGATATTTTGTCTACAGAAATAGATGATTTCATGTTTACACCAGACCCATACACTGACTTTGATTCGGCTCACAGTGTACCAGGGACGCAATGAATTTGGCCTTCATATTTTCAAAACTTGGAACTCTTCCTAAAATTGAACTTTTTCTTTTTTATATTTTTGAAAATACATGGCAAAACAATCTGCTTACAGTAGAGCTATTCTTATAAAACGGACTTCTTTGATTACTTCCAGGGACACATTGTCACCTTATTTGTCTAAAATTTCATTTAATACCATGATATGCAAGGGCTTTGATTTTTGAAAACGTGTCAACCATTTCATCATATGTATATATTTCTGTTTATTCATTTATGTTGCATTTATTTCCTATATGCTTAGAAAGAAGAAATGCTTTTAATGTACAGTACCTATTGCATTCAACAGTTTATTTTAAAACTTCTTTTACTATGCTTTTAGAAATGTTTTTAGCAACATATGGTACTCAGTTTAATGTTTAGCATTTAGTATTATCGTTCGTTCGAAAGTGGAGTGGGTGTTGTATTCCGCTTTAGGTGTCCGTATATAGGTTTTCCTGAAACATGTCCTTATATAGGCACAATTCGCATTGCCCTTATATAGGCATAGAATCCCAGTCCTTATTTAGGCATTAGCCGTGCACTCCAAATATAGGCATGGTCACCGACATCCGTCCACCCTAACGTCACAACGAGTTCTTAGAAACCAGACCCTTAAGCTCTTGGGAGTTCCCCTAGCACAGGATTATTTATTTCTCCAAGAACTCATCTATTATGCATGAACCGCTATACCTTGACGTCTTCCTCTGTCCGACTTCACGTCAATGCTAACATTCCAAGGCACCTACCAGGTATAAATATACCTTCCCTTGCCCAAGCAAGTTAGAGGAGACCTCAACTTCAGAGGAGCCCGTATCCCGGCCTGACGCACTGAGAAGACGCTGTCATTCCTGCTCGCAGAAGAATCCAGCTTCCAGTGTTCTGACTCCCTTTGCGGGGTGTTAGAGTTTGAGATCCGGCAGGAGATTCCCACCTCTCTCATTCTCAAGGTATGGAGCTGACTAGAACCTAGAGAGACTCTTGGCATACTAGACTTAACATACTCTTAGTATACCATACTAGAGATAACTTCACCTACTTCTTACCTTTCCCTACACCTAGACTAGGTTAGGTACATTGGGGTAGAACTAGCTTAGAGAAGCATCGTATGAGTACTCGCATTTTTAGATCATGTTATTATTTATGTACGTGAATATATGCTAAAAGATAATGCTAGTGCAGTATTATTTATTTCTACTGCTTACGCTGTACATTATATATCTTGCATACTGTCTTGTGATCATAACAGCTCATATCTCTTACACGAGAAACAAGACTGTTCAATAAAACCTTTTTATTGAAACACCTGTCTATTCTTTCTGTGTAACTCTGAGGAAACTAAGCATGCATGAATAGCTGAGTGAAACTGTTATCTATTGTTTCCACAATTCTGAGAAGTGTTCCGATTCTAAAGGGAAACAAAGTTGTCATGTTTATGCGGTTGCCAGAAACTACTCCCTTCTTGTTTACAAGGGGTTTCTAGTGGCCTCTGAGTTAGCTGGCACAAAGTAATTAAGTTTAATATACTCGATAGGGACATACCGACCTCAGTCCTATGTCAAACCTATAGGGTATATTATCCCAATGCGCAGAGCCCATTAGGGAAATAGGAACTACACTACACTATAGGCATTAGATTGCTGGGAGTGTTAGCCATCCACCCCCTATAGAGTAGACAATGCTGGGAATGTTAGCCATCCACCCCCTTATAGGGTAGACAATGCTGGGAGTGTTAGCCATCCAACCCCTATGGGCATTAGATTGCTGGGAGTATTAGCTATCCACCCCCCTATGGGGTAGACAATGCTGGGAGTGTTAGCCATCTACCCCCAATAGGGTAGACAATGCTGGGGGTGTTAGCCATCCACCTCTAATAGGGTAGACAATGCTGGGGGTGTTAGCCATCCACCCCCTATAGGGTAGACAATGCTGGGAGTGTTAGCCATCCACCCCCCTATGGGGTAGACAATGCTGGGTGTGTTAGCCATCCACCCCCCTATGGGCATTAGCTTGCTGGGAGTGTTAGCCATCCAACCCCCTATAGGGTAGACAATGCTGGGAGTGTTTGCCATCCACCACCCGATAGGCATTAGATTGCTGGGAGTGTTAGCCATCCACTCCACTATGGGCTAGACAATGCTGGGAGTGTTAGCCATCCACCCCTCTATGGGCATTAGATTGCTGGTAGTGTTAGCCATCCACCCCCCCTTTAGGGTAGACAATGCTGCAAGTATTCCCCCACCACAATGGTGACTGCGCTTTCTCACAAGCTGTGTGTAATGTTGCCTTTCGCGGGGTAGTGGCGTTTTTGTGTGTGGTAGGTGTCTGACTTACCATCTGTGCCGAACGCGTCGGTTGGGGTTGTAGTATTGGCCGTAGGCGTAGAGTATGGGTATGACGTGAGCAATAGGATACATGGCTGCACCTTCTCGATCACAGGGATCGTGTTGTGGCGAGCTTCGGAGCTGAAATACTGCTCTTCCGGATGCTCTTACGTGTTGGTAGTGGCGACGGATTCAGCACATGGAAAGTACGTATCGTACTTGGCCAGTTGTAATCAGGCTGGAAATATGCCTCCGTACAAACTCCATTCAGCATTTACGGAGGCTTCTTGTTGGGAAAATGGAGACGGATTTGAAGTGACCGAGTCGTTCGGTAAGTAAGGGATTTTGAGCATTGTACTTCGTCGTTTGGAAGACGCGGCTTTCAGTACGAGTCGGTCGGAGGCTCAGGCTCCGGACGGCTCTGGGAAGGCCTTCCTTACGGGATCAGAATCGACCCCTTAGTGTCTTTTAGCTGTAATTTAGCCTCATTGTTATACATACTAAGGGGCCATAGCACAATATTACCCCCTTCCCCGATTGACGGACCACCATGTCACTTCTAGATCTGACTTTATTCACCACTCTGAAATAATCTTTCTCTCTTTGGTTAGTTCCCTTGAAGAATTCTTCACTAGATAACATAGACACTGCTTTCAAGTCGGTGATTACCAGGTCAGAAAATACATCAATGGAATCCCTAGGCAGATTCGGGACAAAATTAGACTTTGGTCTAAAAGGCATTTCCACACTCCCATTTATATCAAGTCCCAACAAATCGGCAGTCTCTTTACATGATCTTGATGGACTAGTCCCGTCATTATCCCTCTCCAGTTGCTCCAAATCATGCAACACATTCAAATCTCCTACCACTAAATTCGAGGCAGCAGCTTCTCTAATGGATTGTTCCACTGATTTCAAATCTGCTCGATTATCAAAAAACGTTCTCAACTTCATTTATCTTACAAATTTAAAGAAATCAATCTGTGTTTGCCCATAGTTAAAGTTCATTCTGGTAGAAAAAGAGAGTCCAAATCTGATAGATTAATGACGGTGGCTGGTGTCCCATTCATTTGTGTTGCCTGGTTTCTTTGGTCCTGGCTCCTGAGCGGAGATCCATGCCCTTTCCTTCGTCTTTTGCGTTGCTTCGATTGCTTTTTCCTTTCCTTTGTGGTCTTTGTCTGGCATTCATTGTCCTGTCTAAACGTAAAAAACGGAGCTCATCGATGACTGAGGGAGGCTCCTGGATACTTCTGCTCTTATTCAGTTGTCCAGATCCATCTTCTTGGTCCGTGTCTAGTTCAGAGCTAAACTTCGAGCTAGATTCTGTCACTGCTTTCTTGTCATGATCTTTCTTTCCCGGAACTGCATTGTTAGACAACTTCTGTCAACGTAGAGTGTCGAAACATCGAGCAAACATGGAGATCTGGCCTCTTTGATAGTCCAATCTATCCCTTGTCAATTTGAATGCTTTTCGCTCTCTAATTGCCTGTTCATGTTTTTTTAGTTTGATTTCCAAATCTTTATCAAATTTTTGGACTACATTTGGTTTGGCTTATTTACTTATTTCTTGTTTTAAAAGTTTAATTTCTTCAAGTATTTTTCTCTGTCCCATTTCGCATACTTTATTAAGATTCTCATCATATTCTGAGATGACTCTGCACTGTTGTTTGCCCACTCCTGCAGCATTTCAGGGTCTAGATTTTCAAAGCTGGGGGCTATCAGTACTCGCAGGCCCTGTGGTACTCTCCCCACCTCTAAGTATCTCTCCAACAATTGACATTCGCACCATTTGGAAATTTCACATATGTACATTTATGTATATATATATAAATATATATATATTATATATATATGTGTGTATACATGTGAATATATATATATATATATATATATATATATATATGTGTGTGTGTGTGTGTGTGTGTGTGTGTACATGGTTGCCATCCAGTGGGTACTTAGAGTTAGGACCATATTTCCATAGGAAAAGTGTTTTTTGGGATTTGCCTATATCTGTGGCACCATTTGACGAATCTTCACAAATGTTTCCAAAAATAGTGCCCCAGTGAATCTTGTTCTGCACGGAAAGTTTCGGGGTGACTCATCAAGTGGGGAGAGAGAAAAAGGAGGGATAAAAAAGTGTGCTTCCTATGTTAATTCGCATAGGATCTTTGAACAGGACTCCAGCCCAAATCGCTAAATGGAATTACACCAAATTTTACAGAAAGCAAACTTTTGGTGCACAGATTGTGCTTTTTGTTAATTGATGTAAATCCGTTCAATAGTTGGAGAGAAATTTTAATTTGCTTATCTGTGCTTGTGGCTAATTGACGACGATTTTGTGATTAATCGCGAAAGCATGCACCAACAGAAATGCCATGATTGGCTGGCCGCAACCTGAGCAGAGAGTTGCGGCTGCCATTTTACTTCATCGCAACAGTACCCGGGGCTGAAACCAAATGGCAGAAAGTGACATAAGGGGTCAGGTTGCATGTGCCGTGACCCCATGAGAGGGATATATGGGTGTTTGAGGAACCCCTTATAAGTAAAATATGCCTTAAGAAATGCACCTACTCATGCACCCACTCAGACACTTGCGCACCCAGTCACAGACACACTTAGACTCAGGCACCCACTTCCATACCCAGTTAGAGCCTGATGCAGTCAGTAATAGACCCACTAAGAAACATATGCACTTATTTACAGTCCAAATCAGAGAGTCATACACTCACTCACAAACCCAGAAACTCACTCAATCGTGCACCCACTTAGAAACCTACTCAAAAAGTCACAGACTCACTCAAACAGTCAGACTCCCACTCCCACACCCAGTAAGACACTCACAGACTCACTGACGCACCCACTCTCAAAGGCTACAGGTTACGCTTAGGAAATTAAATTAAAAAACCTAAGAAATTCACTAAAAAAACCAAAGGTTACAGGGACGTTATAGTTAGGAAATAGAATTAAAAAAACCTTGGAAATGAACTGAAATAAATCAAAGGTTATTTCGGGTTATTTTTAGTGAATTTCAATGTTTTTAAAAATTTTATTTCCTAACTGTAACCTGTTGAGGTTTAATTTCTATGAAATGAGCATTGTGCCAGAATGAATCCTGCCCTGCATATTTACCACGAACAGGCCACTGTTTTGTGCAACACCTTTACCCAACTGGAGAACTTTCTACTGATTAATTAGTAAGTGCTACCCCATTGGGTAAATGTATAGTGCATCTCCTACACTACAGCTGTGTAAAGAACACTGGGGAAATGTCTCCAGTGACCTTGGGTGTCTGTAACTTTGCCAATGTTATTGTTGCTCGTGAGTCTTCAACAGATAACTTTACAAGGTGGAACTGCAGAGAAAATCCACTTGGATGATTTATACTTTACAAAAGTAAGTGCTTCTTTAGTAGAGATGCAATAGTATTCTTGGGCATCAAGACCCGTCTCCAAAATTGACAGGAAATGAGCTCGGGGGTCCTTTTAGTAAGCTGTTCATCATCCTGGGAAAAGGGTGTGTAGAGGTTTCAATCCGCTAATGTATATGGTGCGGGACCAAACGGGCAGGGCTTCTAGGCAAGTTTACATGTTCTACTTTTTAAAAGTTTAGAACATGATCTCTAGTCTCAGTAGCAGATGACAAGAAAGAATCCCCTCAGCACAGAGACTACATGAGATATTGCGCTAAAAAAAAGCAAGGTTTCAAACACCTCCATCGTGGATTACAGATAACTTTTCAGTGGAAATGCAGAGAAAACACACTTGCTTTGCCTTGGCCATGCGTACAAACTTAGGATGATTAGTACTTTACAAAAGTGGAGCTTCAACGTGGGCCCCTGCTTTGTTTATATCTGGAAGTGCTTTCCATTGAGGTTTTATTTCTGTTAAGTGAGCATCGCGCCAGAATGAATCCTGCCCTGCTTATTTATCCAAGATGCCACTATTTTGTGCAACATCTCTACCCAATTGGAGTACTTTCGACTGGCTAATTAGTAAGTGCTACCTTGTTGGGTAAATGTATAGTGCATCTCCTACACTACAGCTGCATAAAGGATGCCGAGGAAATGTCTCCAGTGACCTTATGTGTCTATAATTTTGCCAATGTGATTGTTACCTGAGCGTCTTCAACAGATAACTTTACAAGGTAGAACTGCAGAGGAAACACATTTGGAGGATTTTCATTTTTTTTTAAATTTACTTTGGGGAAGGGGGCGCGCAACCCCCCTCCCTGGGCTGATTTCGACCCTGGGGACCCCATCCCCCGGGGCCCGGCCATTTCACCTGGGAGCCCCTAGGGCGCCCACTGTGCAATGGGACAGGAGAAAGACTCAATGCCCCGTGGTCCCAGCCGGCTCCCCACCTCCTGAGGGAGCCGTCATTGCTCTGACAGACAGGGGGCTGCTGAAAGGCAGCTCCCTGTCTATCAGAGCAATTTTCCATCTGTTTCCCTGCATGCATATTTGCGTGCAGGGAAACAGATGAAAACTCTACTTTCTGCAAGCTTGAACTGTTTGACAGCTCCGGCTTGCAAAAAGTGGAGTTATGTTTGCTTTTGCTTGGTGGGAGCTGCCAGCTCCCACCAAACAAAAGCAAAGAGCTACCTCCTGAAGGTGGCCTCCTCAGAAGGTAGCAGGAGCCATCCCCAGGGCCATAAATGGATCCATGAGGGGGGCTGTGTAGCCCCCCACCATTGTACAATTTAGCCCCCTACATTAATTTATTCAGGCCGGGGGAGGTTGCGGTCCCCGGGTGCAGACGGGCCCAGCGGGCCTGCCTGCATATATTTTTTTTATAGTGCCCCGGGGAGGTGGTGGAACCCCCACATTCATTTATCGTGATTTCCCACCAGGGATGTGGCAGTCCCTGAGGCACAGGTGTCCCGGCGGGCCCGCCCACATATATATTTTTATAGTGCCCTGGGGAGGTGGCGGTCCCCGGGGCTGCGAGGGGGCTGTGCGGGCCCCTCTGCATTTATTTTAATATTTGCTCTGGGGAGTGGGGAGTGCTGAGTCAGCTCCCCCGCTTCTTTTTTTTATTTGTCAGTGGGGGCTGCAGATCCAGTGCTGCTCCCGCTGAAAATCAAAAATAAAATGCTTTTATGCCATAGTGGGGTCCCTCTGGAACCCCACCACCACATCTAGGGGGTCAGGATATTACTACCCTGCCCCCTTTTTAAAAAAAATCTTTTTTGCGGGACTCGGCTGAAGCTGAGTCCCAAGATGGCTGCCAACACTTCCTAGTTGAAGTGTAGGCAGCCAATCACATTTTAACATGGGGACTGTTGGATCCTTGGAGGATCTGCGTTTCTAGATATAATTCTTTTTTTATTTCTCCAAAACTACTGAACAGATTCACACCAAATAACAAAAATCACTCTTTCTGGACCAAGATCTAGATTTCTTCCAAGTTTGTTGTTGTTCCGTCCAGCAGTTCGGGCTGTAGTCGTGTTCAAAATTTCCTATGGAAATTAACTTGGAAAAACTTTTTTTTTTAGCCCCCTTTTTCCTGGCCCTGCTTGACAGATCACTCCGAAACCTTCCATGCAAAACAAGACTTACTATGAGTTAAAAAAATGCTTTTCGTACGGAAACATGGTCCTAACTATAACTACCTACAGGCGACCACCAGTACATAATATATGTGTATATATACTGAAAAAAACAAAGTGACCATTAAAGTTAGATCATCTTAAAAATAAAGTTGTTAGTACAGGGCAATCAAAGAGCAATCATAAACAGCACAGAATTACTGTGTGCACATGTGTGCATGTATATAACGAAAATTGCATAGCCATGGAGCCAAGTCTGGTTCTGTGTGCTAAAATGTATATGTGGCACAATTTACCTAGTAGCTAAGCCTTGAGTGCAAGTAGTACTCCATGTTAAATAAGGTAAAGACTGAGCACAGTTGGTGTGGGTTGCAGAGGCACATTTCAAATAGACTGTGGATTAAATTCAAAGTCTGTTGCCAGAAATGTGTGAGAAACCCTAAGGCTTCTGACAATAGATTATCAACCTGCAGATGGCTGGGCACATGACCTTGTTAAATAGTTGTCATACAGTGCTATTAACAATTTCTATATAAAGTGGAGGTTTACAAAGTGTGGATACTTACTTGCAAACTCTCCCTTAATATTTTAAGGCATTATACATCGAGGAAGAACATACAGTATATTGGTGACTGTAAGAAATGTGGTTATTATTTAGATGTGAGTCCTTCAGAAATGCTCCACAGTCCACAATTGTCTTTTTACTGGGAACCTTCTACCCCATTATAGCACTTGACTCTCTCAAGGTAGTGAAGCAGAGAAGTCCACGGCCTACATAGGGGAAGTGACGTGGCCAAGTAACCCAAGCTTGCTGGTGCACAACACTCAGTGCTTTTTCTTTTAAAAAGGCAAAGTAATATTATTAAACACATGCACTACTAAATACTGTGCACTAAATTGCAAACATTTTCAATCAAGTAGACAGCAATACCTTTGATGACATCCTCATTTTGCATTATAACACTAGTCAGTACTGAACCCCATAACCACAATAGCCCCCACGTATACTAGATGCAACATTACAATATACGGGGGTGTCATTATCAATAATGCAGGCCTACTGGCTTTGTCAGGGTGGTACCACATCAGTAAAAGCAAAGAACAAGTTATTTTTCACTTTTACTATAGGTTTGAAGCACATGTCATTCAAATTAGTTACAGTTTTGTGCAAAAATAATCAGAATTAATAATAAACAAATGATCTCTTGTCTTGTCTTCTGGTGTTGTTTTTTATTTCATTTTCTTCAGATGACCTCCTTTTAGCGTTAGCCAACATGTGTTTCGTCATTTCTGGGAGATGTCTCTATGACTTCATCAGGGCTAAAAGTAATGCAGATACCAACATTGTACTAACATTTTGTGACACGGTTTTCATGAAGGGATTGCAGTACATGTTCTTACACAAATTAAGGTACTTAGAGCACCATCACACTCAATGTGTATTCTGGTTATAAATGCAACATGGAAACCCATGCCAAATTCATTTTGAGAGTTAATATGACTGTAATCATGTGACACACTGCGCAAGACTAATGAGAAATCATGTGCAAAGTGATGGAACATTCATTGCATTCATTTCAAGCACGTGAGTAAAAATACCGGGACTATGACAAACTTGTGTGGCATATGTGGATTATCCACAAGGAGATGATGGACGGAGTGCTGAAACTTTTCAAACACTCACCCCCAGTCACAGATCTGGGTTGAATCCATCATCATTCTTTAGCTCACTTTGCCACCCCATCCTCATGTCTATCCCAACCGCCCAGACAAGAATGTGAAGGACAGTTCTATCTGTGTCCTGAATAAATACATAAATATTGAGTTCTCTCTGGGTCTGCTCACTCAAAAGGCATATTGTACCTGGTCTTTTGTAGGGGTTCAGTAGTCATACCTCTGTTCGACAGAAAAAGTTGCAGCAATAGAAAGACAATTGTTAGGGTAAAACCCACTGACCATGAATTACTGTGTTTATGTATAGTATTAGGGTATTATGAAACTTACCTCCTGTCTGGAATTAACAGCATAGGAGGTCAAATAGTCCGGTTCTCCTAGGTATGTTTGAATTTCACATTTAGAGTAGCCACTGGATAAAGTGGTTTGGAATCAAAGAACAGTATTCCCTCTGTATGGGTAAAGCGTAGTATGCATAATTTTAGGGCATGTACATAAAGGTGAATTGTATATGTATCACAGACAGTAAGGTACTTACCCAAATATGCTGCCAATATATTTGTCTTAGTTTTTGTAATGAGATTGTTGGCAGAATATTATGCTACCAACAGGGTCAGGGCTTGGAGTAAAGAGGTCCCTGTGTAAACAAAGAAAATAACTAAACGTGAGTCATAATGTTATATATGCCATCTTGATAGTAAGGCAGACTGACCCTAATGAGAATATATAGATAAGGGTTAGGGGTAATAGCTATATTATTTGTACCGATTGGCAGATATATAGGGTGCTGGGACGTGAGCGAGCAGGCTTATTCAGAACATATGAGTGTTTCAGAGCTGTATTCTGAATCCTAAAGGTAACGCATAAGCGGAATACATATAAAACACATGTATCCGGTGCAAAAATTGCTTAAATCTTAGATGTCGCTTACATATGGACAATAATAATATGCTACCAGGCAAGCGGGTACAGACGAACTAGAATTGGTCAAAGCTTCTCGTACTCTACGGGTGCAGCAGAATACGATCGATCAAAGGGAACTGCACGTGTGGCTGCGTTCAGGTGAGTATGCTCCAGGACTCACGCGACTCAGTCCGCCCTGCAGCTAAGCTCTGTGAGCACCAGAGAAATCCCTTACTTGGTGCTGCGAGTAAATGGATCAGTGTGCTTTCTGCGAGGACGCCGGCTACCGGCAGTAAATGCCAGAAGGAAAAAGAGAAAGGAGTACGCATAGCTGATGGCCGTAGGCCTGAAAAAGTAGCGCCATTTCGGAATGGCGAGGGGCCGAAAGGGTATGCCCATACTTATAGTATGAAAAGGAATGTGTAGCCCGATGAAGATAACGAGGCAGGTTACATTCTATGAATATATGTGCAAGTGAGTGAAAGAATAAGAGAAATAGAATAGAAATAAATTAATAGAAATAAAATTAAAAGAGATAATACAAAATTTGAAATATAAGTAGCGGACAACAGTCGACGAGAAGAGTGATAGATACAATATGGGATAGAATGGGCCAAACTAGATCAGAGACCTATCTGATGGAATGCAAATAAATAAATTGCAACCATAAGGCCCACACCCGGGTCGTTAGGGTAAATGGAGGCAATGTCTTGCAATGTCCTGTCCAACCCCAAGATGATAACATCTTGGGGTCATACATAAGGTAATGGTAAACACTGACAGTGTAGTGATTCATATGAGTAAACCAGTCATTGCTGTATTTCAAAAGGAGCATACGGGTTGGTGTTTACTGAGAAGTACTGATATACATCATACATATGAGTAAACGTGAACTGGCTAGATTGACAGGTGATCTATGTACAGTCAAGTGAAATCTGAGTAAACAAGTCATATCCATTTTCAAAAGGAGCATATGGGTTGGTGCTCATTGGGAAGTACTGATATACATCATATATATGAGTAGACGTGAACTGGCTAGATTGACAGGTGATCTATGCACAGTCAAGTAAGATCAGTCGCCCAAGAAGTACTGTAATTCATGGTCAATGTTTAGTCCCTCCTCTACTGCTCTTAGGCGCATAATCCACATGGCCTTGTGCCTTCTGAGTTTCCAATTCTCTATTGCCCCCACGAAGATCTCTTTGTAACATGTTCAATTCCATAGAATATGAAGGTTTTGTTGAGTCCTTGGGCATAACAGTTATGTGTGTCACAATCGGATATCTCTCATCGCCCTGTTTCAGAGCTCTCATATGTTCACTCACTCGATCCTTGAGAGGTCTGATCATACTGTCCACATAAATATGTCCACATTTACAAGCAATTACGTATACAACAAATTTGGTATTACAGTTGATATTAGTGCGAATTGTATACATATTGCCGGCTTCAATACCAAATTGTTTTGTCTTTAATGGGCCCACTTGCACATTCCGCAATGTCCACATTTAAAGAAATCATGAGTAAACTGTGACATCCAATGACTCTGTGGTGCACTAACTGGGTAACTGTAACTCAAAATAGAACCTAATGTTTTGCCCTTGTGGAAGGTGAGCCGTGGTCTTGTAGCAATCGACCCTTCCAATGTCTTGTCAGCCTTCAGGATATACTCCTTTGTAATACGTCTGACATGTGTGTATAGTCCGCAATCATTCTGACTAGTGTTGATAACTCTTGCTTAGTTAAAGTGGATCTCAGTGTAGTTGTCCGTTTTATCCTCAGGGCTTTCTCTTTTGCCCTTGTTCTGTCTTGCGCTTGGTAACCTCTCTGCGTGAATCATGATTCCATATCGTGTATGCAGGCCAGTGTGAGAAGTTGGCCTGGCATATGCTGTCCACTAATTATAGTGGGCACCTTGCACCAGTCCAAATCGACTCTTATGGTAGGTAGGTTAAAGACAACCTTATTGAAAGCTATCCTAGTGGTAGCTATGGAGAGCAGCCTTCAGGCTAAGTCTTGAAGGAATGTAAAGCAGCTTGTTTTACCAGTCTATAATCTCTTGAGTGACCAAATGAAAGAGCACCACACCAGGTATATATTCAAAATATATGTATTTATTACTAAACACACCCCTCTAGTCTCTTTATGAGGCTAGAGTTCGAAGTACATAGGTTATAAGATCTTAAATCACAGTAATAGCACAAATACACGTTTGGGCCCTAGGGCGTACCAAACCATATACCAATAAAGTGGTATGCGAACCACGACTGAACTAGACACTAGGCCTAGAGCCTCTAGAAGTGCTTGGACCACAAGGAACCACCCAAGGTAGTGACACAGGGGACCCACGGGAGACGCGTGCAGTGTAAATACACAACCGCGATACGCCGTTAACTTCTATGGAGAAAGTCGGGATCGGAAAATAGAGGAAAGGGACACTTAGAAGAGGACTAGGACAAAACCCTTTGAGATCTAGGACTTTGAAGAGTCTCTACCCACGGGAGCACCGGAGTACTCGTGTTACCTCACCCAGGAAGCCGGGTGCATAGGTGCCTTTCGGGGTCGGGTTTCGTCGTCGGTTCTTATGGCGATCTGCTGCAAAGTGCTGCTGGCGACCAGGAGAAAAGTGTCCGGGTGGATCCAAGAGTGGATCGGAGTTCTGAAGAACCTGAAAGCAGAGGGGACAGAGTCTGGGTCACTAGCCAGTGACCAGGGAGGCGATGGACAGATGCCCACCGATGTCGAGTGCTTCAGATTCGATGACGGTCGTCTTGACTCTTCAGCCACGAGGTCCAGGAGGCGTTGTCGGCAACCAGGAGCAGGATTCGGGCTGTTGCTCGATGTCTGTCGAGTGCAGAGGTGTCGGCGACCAGATTGGACCCAACAAGCCTTGGCAACGGCAAGTCTCGAGTAAGATGTAGATCGTCGATGATGCAGACCAGCAAGGTCTGGGGAACTCACCCAGCAAGGGTAAGTGAGGGCAGGCCTGGAGCAACCAGACTGCCAAGTAAAGAAAAGATTGGCCTTCGGTAAGGGCTACTAGCCAACGGGCTAGCGACCGCGAAGGAGCCTCGTGACGCCGCACGTGGAGCTGGCTTACAGGACACTCGTGGAGTGGGGGCCAGTGATCTTCGGTGCAGGTGGTGCTGGAGGCTAGGGCTACTCGGAGCCCAAAGCACGACTTCTTGGGAGACCCAGAAGATGGTGCACTTGCAAGTGTGCTCGGTGTCCAGGGGTCACGGTCTCAAGTCACCCACGATAGCCACGGGCCTCAGCTTTGCTGGGGACTCAGGGTAGCCTCGGGAAGTCTGAGAATCCACCTCTGGTGATGCGATGACTTCGGCGTCCGACGGGAGCTTCAGTAATGCGAACCGGACAGATGCTTCTTTGGTGCCTGCCAAGCAGGGGAGTCACTCCTTGACCCCAAGGGAGATTCTTCAGTCCTCTAATCGTGAGTAGAGCGTCGAAGGTCCAGGATTCTGTTTCAGAGTTTCGTCCAGGTATAATCTAAAGTCCTAAGGACTGGGTTCCTACCTTTATTCCAAAAATAGGGGATGGACTACTCTGTGGCCCCACCTATGGGTGGGTCAGGGCAGAGGGGTGGCTACACCCCTTTCCCTTTGTCCATTTCGCGCCAAAGCAGGGGCTGCAAGCCCTGATCCGGTTTGAACTGGGGTATGCACAGGGACACCAAATGTGCCCCCAGTGCAGGACTTCAAAGCACCCGAAAGTGCTCCCGCCCAGCCCCAATACACATTGTCCTGTCTGGGAGGTGGTCACACCTCCCTGGGACAGGAAACCTATTGTCCAGGCCTCCCCTGCCGGAGTTTCGTCCAGCAGCAGGAGGCCAGACTCGTGTCTGTGGCAGCAGCATCCATTTTGTGATGCCAGGGCTCTGGAAAGAAGTTACCGGACTCGTCAGAGTTAACATGCCTTTCCCTCTAGAAGGGTGGAATGCTACCCCCGCCGCCAGGATTGGCGGGGGTAGTATTCCAAGATGTTTGACACCAAACACGACATGTTTTGGTGCAGCCATTCCATAGTTAGCATTTTACCGCGAGGATATAATGCGTTTAAGAGTATATGGTCAGGCTGCACTACAAACAGCATCAGAGATGGTCTCCGAACGCTGCAGAGGGGCCCTGCTCGTGCAGGGGCACCCTCTCACATAAGAACCATGCACTCTGCCTTTAGGATTGATAAGGCCTGCCTTAGGAGTGACTTATAGGTTTATATGTGTGTATGCTTTTAGTGATATAGGTAACCTATACCACAGCAAGGGGTGCATGCACCACCTTACCCAGGCTGCAGTAGCAGACCTGTGGTGTCAGTTTGGATGGCCTACCAGGGGTGGCATAATACATGCTGCAGCCCCTGGCAGGCCTCTGAGGTACCTATGCCCTTGGTACATAGTATACCATATACTAGGGACTTACAAGGGCACTCCAGATCCCAATCAGTGATGTGCCTAAGGCACATGGAGACCCTTTTTAAAGAGGAAACAGCTAGGCTGGGGTTCTGAATAGCAGGGCCCCAGCCAGACTAATGTCGAAAACCAGTGAAGTATCAGCAAAAAGTGGGGGTACCCCTGTGAAGCAGATCCTACTCTCCTACAGCCAGAAAGTGAGAATCCTCACTACAGTTTCTTCTGGCTCTGACCATCTCTCCAAAAGGAATAGATTTGATCTGGTATCATGGATGGGCGCTAGTAGCATGCAGGACTGAGTTACATGATGTTGGTTTATGAAACATCTTATTGTGTATGTTGTTGTCCTTAATGTAAAGTTCTACATTGAGAAACACCACACTATTAGTGCTCAAATGGGTAGTGAATCTGATGTTTGCATTATTACTATTGAGGTAGTCACAGAATTCCTGTAGTTTGTGTGATGAGCCTGTCCAGATCATAAAACAGTCGTCTCTATAACGTCCCCAATATAAAATAGATTTGCTGCATTGGCGTTCGCCAGTGCCCCAGATCCACTCCTCCTCTAGCCATCCCATAAATAGATTGGCATACGAAGGTGAGAACCTGGAACCCATGGCTACACCCTGTCTGTCTGTACCAATCTTCTTTGAATAGGAAATAGTTGTTCTGCAGTATTAGTTCTGTCATTGATATTAGCATTTCCGTGTGTTCCCACACGCTTGCTGACCTCCTGACAAGAAAGTGGCATAATGCTTTAATGCCCAAGTCATTTTGGATGCTAGTATATAATGCAACCACGTCTAATGTTACCATTGTCATTCCTGATTCCCAGGGAATGTCACCCAGTAAGTTGAGTATGTGTCTGGTGTCTCCAATGTGGGATGGTAGGTTCACAACCAGCGGTTGAAGAAAAACATCCACAAACTCCGATAATTTCTCTGTCGGACCCCCGATGTCTGATACAATAGGCCTCCCAGGTGGAAAAGGGAGCCCCTTGTGAATCTTCGGAAGTGTGTAAAAGCAGGGGTACTTAGGGAGGTCAACTTTGAGATGCATGTATTCATCCATATCCAGTAAACATTTATCATGCCATATTTTCAACATTTTGTTAACAGTAGTAACAAGGCCATACATTGGATTGTGTGGAATCCTTTCATAACATTGTGTGTCATGTAGTTGCGAGTAAATCGCTTGTTCGTAATCATATGTGTTCATCCCTACAATGTTGCCCCCATTGTCTGCTTCTTTAATTGTCAGATTTTTATCTTCTTGAAGAAGTTTTCAGAGCATGTCGTTCCTTGTGGGTCATATCATCACTCCATTTCTCATAAGTAGATCTTTGTTTGTTTGCATAGCCATCAAAGTCTCTGTTCACTAGTTTATGAAAGAGCTCTATGTTATTGCCACTCGCTAAGTTAGGGGACCAGCGCGATTTGGTTGTCAGACCACTTGTGACTGTCAATTCTGCTTGGATATCTAGATCCTCAAGTACCTTGGCTACTGTGATGGGATCCTCCTCCGAGTGCGTGATTAATAGAAGTGTTACTGTGTCATGTATATCCTGTATTGTCAATGTACTTGACACCACACTGGTTGCTGATGGGACTATAGTTTTATTCTCTTGTGGGTGCAATGCGAAAAATATGTTTAATTTCAACCTTCTTGTGAATTTAATGTTAATGTTAATGTTAGCGGGATTTATAAAGCGTGCGCATACCCGGGGGTGTCTTGGCACTGAGAACACAGTAGCCCGATCAAGCGTCTAGTTCTGGAATAAACAGATTTAAACAGATCTATCTTCATGTTACACAAATTACCCTTGATTTCAGGACAGAACCCCATCCCCTTCTTCAGCAAAGAAACCAGGTCATCTGTAAGTGTCTTGTCAGATAGATTTACAACATTGACCTTACTTCCTATATTATTTACTAGGTTCTCCTGTCCCATGGTCTGGTTTTCATTCCTGGTCTTTCTCCTTGAGCTGCCTCCTCTCTTGTCCAGCCTGGTTTTCTTGTGTTTTCTACTCTCCTGGTCTGATCTCGGTTCCCTCTTTATTTTTCACTTATGCAACATCATTAAAATCAATAGGGACAGTATCATTATCCAATACATGTTATAACCCACCATTGACGTCAATTGGGGGTTATCAACATTCAAGAGTATTCCTTGCATTTTAAAGCCTTTCATTGTCAACCATCAACATTATCAGTAAAGCCTTGAATTGAAAAACATGTGACCCAGTGTCTTATTTTTACTTTTACTAAGCTGCTACTTCAGTTCTAGGACCCTCCAACAGGAGTCCTTGCACCTGCACATCCACTCCCACTCCCAAAAGAACAATTTCCAGCTCCAGGATTACTTAAAAACAGTAGTAAGTAATGCCTGGGGTCATGATTACAATGTCCCTAGAGACTTAGGGTGACTTTTTATAAAACATTTCTAGGGGTTCTGCTGCAGTTATACAGCCCTTAAAACATGACTTAAAAGCACTGGTGATGCCTCTGTCCCTCCTGGGGGGCACTAGAGCAGCTGAATATGCAACTTTTAGGTGCCTGCAGGAGCTTATGGGGAGATCCCCTGCCCTGCTGAGCGCATACTTGATGAACAGGTCTTCTAATCGTATGCGTAGCCTTTTTTTCTTTGTTGTGGCCTCACACTGTGTCCATTTTAGTTTTACACACTGCGAGTCTGTGCTCACAGAGCACCCAGGTGCTGCCATGTACTTTGTATCCCCAAGGTCCCCGTACCCACTGCTGGCTCCCCGTGCCGCACGGCAGCCAGCGTTGTCTGAACTCCCACCCACACTATTTCCATTGGGCAACAGCAGAAACCAGTGTTCCCTCCACGTTCGCTGACCAAGGGTGGGAGGCTTAGAGCAGAGTGAGAAGACATGGGAGGTGGGTGAAGTACCCCTCAGTCTCTCCTTCTGCTTGTCCTCTTCTTTTCTGGGGGTTTGAGGTCCCCCAGGAGATCGGGTCCTCTGGTCAAGAGTGCATGTGGGGAGCAGGCCCCAGGCACCACACCCATTCTTTGGCTGATAGAGGAAAAAGTTCCCTCGATCAACCAGGTTTGAGTATTTTTTTAATTTGGTACTGCAAGAGCGCAGCGGTATCGTACTGCAGGAGTCCAGCGGTACCAACCGTCCAGATATCTTTAACTTTTTCTGAGGATTTACCCCTTCATGCCCAACCCGAGCCCTTCTTTAAACATTAATCAGCTGAACGGATTTGCACCAAATAACTAAACGCATGCTTTCTGAGTAAAGCCAAATTTGATGCAGTTCTGTTCTGTCATTTTGCTATATCAGAATGCAATCTTTCCTATGGGAATTAAAATCGGAAATCACATGTTTGAGACCTCCTTTTTGTTGGCCCCTGCTTGACAGATCAGTGTGATCAGTTTGAAATTTGAAATAGCTAAAGTGGATGATTTTTTTGGGGGGGTGGAATGTTCTGTGCAGATTCGTCAAACAGCACCAAAGGTATTCAAGAAACAAAAAAATCCTTTCCTGCGGAAAGTCTTATCTAATTATAATTAAAGTGGCGCTAATGCCACCAGCATTATATATATCTGACTGTATCTGATATAAACAGGCAAGCCACTTTCAAACGGGGTGCCAGCACTAGTGTCATCGATTACATTCTAGTTGATGTAAGAATCTGGTCACTAGTTGAGGATATGACGATCGCCCAGAGGTCTGATAGCGATCATAATCCCTTGTTAAAAATGACGGCCACTGCCCTGGACAGAAAACCATCCAGTTGTATCTCAAGGGCAAAAGAGCCGCTTGTGGCCATTAATCGCAGAGGAGTCACCTGGCCCAAAGTCCTTGCGGACACGGATTTATATACTAGGATTTATTAGCTATTTATACACTTCCTGACTGATTCGAGCAGTAGTTTGCATTGTGCCCACTCTCTAGGGTCAATTTCCATACTGTCAGTGCATAGCAAATTTTACGAAGCCCTGCTAGCTGTATTTACTAAAAAATAGCTCTGCTAGTAGGCCAGCTGGTAGAACGAACAATAAATGGTTCAATTGCGAATGCAAACTAACAAAGGGGGCACTACAGTTAGCGGTTAAGGAGCGTAGTCAGCCTGGGATAGCCCTTGCACGCCACAGATATAAAGCTGCACTTGCTAAAGCTAAGCGTGGCTTTTCGGATAAAAATTGGCAAGATCTGCTATTAGCCGCCAGATGCAATGACAATCGCTTGTTCTGGCACATTATTGCAGAGGGAAATTCGGAAAATGCAAATACTCTTAGTTATTGTATCCAGCTGGAGGTATGGGTTGAACACTTCTCCACATTATACACCAGGAATGAGGATACTAGTTGTATAGATAACCGTAGAGCTGACCAGAATACTCCCAACATCCTTTCTGCCATGCATACGACTGGCACTGCATTGGTTTTTAGCTTGGATGACACCTTATCAGCAATTAACAGACTCAAGGCAGGAAAAGCCCCTGACCAGATACCAGGCGAGTTATATAAATCAGAACCCATGATATGGGCTCCATACATAAATCTCTTGTCAAATTGTATATCGGCTGGTGGGGATATTCCGACAACCTGGAGGGGAGCTGAGATAATTACAATACACAAAAAGGGAGACGCTTCCATCAACTCCAACTATAGACCCATCAGCCTGATTGACAATCTGCAAAAGATCTTTGCAAGGCAAGTTCTGGATAAACTCCAAATCTGGATAGATGATTAGGTGATATTTTCCCCATATCAGGCAGGTTTTCATTCTAAAATAAGTACATGCGACCAAGCCTTCAGATTCACCCTATTAACATGGAAATATGTGCTGCTAAAAAACAAAGAGGCCGATTCACAGAACTAATCTGAGACAAAATCCTAAACTTACTACTTCTGGATTCACAGAAGGCACTTACGATTTTTGGTATTCACAGAAATCACTTATGACTCCTAACTTTACGTCCGCAGTCGGACCGGAATCTCTGCACCCGGAACCTACTCTCCGCACCCAGACCGTACTCTCTGGCTAGGGCCGTACTCTCCGGCTCGAGCCGTAATCTCCGGCTCGGGCCGGATAAAGTGTAATCAATGGTCTGGAATGCAATTTTTACAAAAAGGAACATTAGGAATGTGTGATAAATGGTAGAGGAGGTAATGAAAAATAGTCTGGGTAGGGAAAAGGGTATGGCCAGACACTACATCATAACCCAGAAAAGTTTGCTCCTTTGCATCATGGTACATGCGATGCACAATTTGCTCTCCCCTCAGTGTTGACTGTAGTGTCAACACCACAGTCAACACTAAGGGCGCTCCCCTTAGTGTTGACTGTAGTGTTGACACCGCAGTAGGACAGAAGGGAAGACAATGAATAAGAATGCAACAGAGCACCAACATCGCAATGAGATATATCACCTTTTAAAAAATCCAACCACAGCTGCCAAAGAGAGACCAACTCCAGTTTCCACTTTCCATTCCCTTAACATTCTCGAGGATGTCTAAGATGTATTTGGTAATATTCTTTTCCATTTTCTTGATCCCGACTACACACTGGTCTCCCACTACCGCGCATACACCACCACTCTTAGCTAAAATAAAATCAACTGCAAATCTGGTCTGTTCTGAATATATTCGCATACTCTCCAACTGCATGGTGATGTCGTGTAAAGCTGCCACTGTGGTATTAGACAAAATTTGCAGCTTGCAGCCAAAGTATTCTCTTGCTTTCTCACCCCAGGCCATAGAAGTACCGCCCAAAGTAAAAAAAGAAGAAAGGATGTATACAAAAGTAATACCATTGCTGTAATTATTAACCTCTATACCTCACAGAACTCTTCGGTTCTTTTGACCCATCTTACTTTAGGCTTCGCACGTTTACAAGGCACACCTAAAGGCATTACCATTCCAAGGGGCACATCGTCCGTACCATTATGGACATTAGAATAAGTCCCATTAGACAAGAAGAAAAACCCTGGGTGTGCATAAATTAGCCTATCATAATCCACTGCAAAGTACCGGGAATTCATCCCAAAGGTTCTTGGATCTTCTGAATTCACTAAAGGGAACGTCTCCTTATACAATACTATCCCTGAACAATTTATATATAATGAAGTATCAGTACTGTTAATAATAGGGCAACAAGCATGGTAATAACCAGCTTCCCAGGGAACTGTCAATTCCTTGCAATGCCAACCCACCAATGTAATGTTCTGTTTATCCATGTAGAAATGATCACAGTATGTATTGTTATCACAACCGGGGTAACCCTCCCCCAATGAGTTTCTATGGTACAGGCATGGCCCGAGTAACCAAAACCAAACATTCCTTTTACTTCTACAAAATCAGGTGGCTGAGTGTACGTATAATTCACAAGTGATAATGGGTATGCAGTCCACAGACTAGTGACTAATTGAGTGGGGTAACAGGCTGTCCCTTCTCTGAAGAACCTCTTATGTGACTCCAAAAATACATTACTCTGGGCTGCTCTTTTGTTTCTTGTTGGGGAGGTAACCTTACTTTTACTACATAAAGGTACACTTTGATCATTTTCCAAAACCAATGATACCCCACACAATATTATTTGCAACAAAACCACAAGAGCAACACATGTTATTTTCCGTTTTCGTGTCCACACCATATCATGCCGGTCAACAAGAACTATTGGCTGCACTTCCTCTGCAACCTTTCTACCAAAGAGATGCATAACGTATAGTAAAAGGGGCCAAAATGCAAAAAGATATACAAGTTCCCAGTGTCCGTCAGAGCCTCACTGGTACAGGCTCCTATTGTCCATCAAACGTGGGTGCTCTTGAGCACCAGCGGTGGATCGTGCTCTGTCCTAAGCTCTTTAAATGCATCCCACGTCGATAAAGATGGTATACCTGGAGGGTATACTTCTTGTCTCCCGAACTAATGTTCTAGCAATAAGGACAAAGTAAATACAATCCAAAATTCTCCACTAATGCTGTTGGTACTGAGCGCAGTACAACCTATCTTGTACAGTCCATCCCTAATCTTTTTTCTCCTTAGACTCAGTATCCCTCAGCCGAGGGTGCAAATTGTACCTGGTAACCCCAGGCACCGTGTGATCAGTGAACAAAGGCTCTTGGATAGCTCTTATTTCTGGGGGAACAGCCTCGCTTAAAGCATCCTCATTCTCCTTATCCGTTTGCGTCCCTGTTAACTGGGCGTCGCTGAAAGGAACAAACCTGGGCACCTTTTCGCACTCCGTGTCCCCTATGCCGTCTTTGACCCACTGGTCATAGGGTAACGGCAAAAGAATCCTCCGACAATGGGTAGCATGTACCCAATTCTTTACAGCCGTCCGTGTAACAGAACCTGCTCAGGACCCTTCCAGCGCGGCTCCAAACCTTTCTTCCTCTGAAAATTGCGAAGGAGAACATAATCACCAGGCTGGATGTCATGGCTGGGTCCCTCTGGTGTGGAAGGTAGGGATTCCCGCACCTGTTGGTGAATAGAACGTAAACTTTCTGTTAACTGGCCAAGTTAATGAAGCAGCACAGGATACTCAATATCTGAGAACTTACGAGGGCGCAGGATGCCCCAGACATTTGCTGGGCGTCCAAACACGACCTCGTAAGGTGACAATCCTGTTCTAGAATGGGTGGTTGTTCTTGTCGACAAAAGAGCTAATGGTAAAGCATCTGGCCACTTTAACCCTGCCGTCTCCTGAATTTTTGCCAGTTTTAGTTTGAGAGTACCATTGTACTTCTCAACCAAACCCGCTGACTGTGGATGATTGGCAGCATAAAATTTCTGTTTTACATGAAGACCATCACAAATCAATGTAATCACTTTCCCATTAAAATGACTTCCATTGTCACTCCAGATAATTCGGGGCAAGCTGAAACGAGGAAAGAACTCCTTAAGGAGTACCTTCGCAGTCGTAATGGCTGTGTTATCTTTAGTGGGGTAAGCCTCAACCCATTTACTGAATGCACATACAACCACCAAAACATACTTAAGATTATTGCATCCCTCCAATTCAATATAGTCCATTTGAAGGACTTCAAAAGGAAAAGTGGGTGGTGCAAAATTACCAGGTGGTGTGGGGGTATCCTTCCCTGGATTATGCATCATGCAAACCATGCAGTACTTTACTAAATGCGCAGCCGTCCTAGAAATATTGTCATTCTGCCATACAGGGGATAACAATTTACAAATGCCTTTTGCACTAATATGAGCTGGACCATATGCCATAGTAACCACAGGAAGAACATATTTGTCTGGCAACATCCATCTTTGTTTTCCTGATGTACAAATCCAACATCCTTCCTCATTCAACTGTGCCGTACTCTCCTGCCATTGCGCCAGCTACTCTATCGTGACTTCACTCTGTATCTCCTTTACTCTCTCGAGGGTATTTTCAAACATAACAACTTCTGGGACCTACCTAGCTGGACCTGCTACAAACATGCGTTTCATCTTTGTTCGGGCCATTTCCGTAGCTGTCTGATCTGCAAAAGCATTTCCTCTACCCACATCATCAGTAACCTTCCTGTGGGCACTTCATTTAATTATGGCCAATTTCTTGGGGAGCATTAAAATGGACAAAAGCCTCAATATGAGGTGCCCAGGCTGAATCTTGGTGCCATGAGAGGTAAGAAACCCTCTCTCTGCCCAAAGCTGCCCAAAATTATGGGCAACCCCAAATGCGTACTGGCTGTCAGTATAAATATTGACAACCAGCCCTTCACTCAATTCGCAAGCTCGAATAAGGGCAACAAGTGCAGCAGATTGAGCTGACTGATAAGGGACCTGTGAGGTCTCTACCACTGTGCACAATGTAGTGATAGCATAAGCTGCAGTGGTGGTGCCATCTGGTAATTTAAAACAGGAGCCATCGACATATAGTTCACCTTGGGGGTCAGATAAGGGAACATCAGTCAGGTCTACCCGTCCCTTCGTCTCTTCTTCCGTCGGGAAGATACAATCATGTGCATCATTCTCAGAGGGGTAGTAACATGACTGGGTTCAGAGTAGCACATCTCTTAATCGTAATGTGTTTAGCGAACAATGTCAATTCATAGCCAGTTAGACGTGCACTGGTGAGGTGCTGTGTCTTTGTCTTATTCAAAAGTGTATCCACAGCATGGGGTACCATAACTGTGAGATCAGTATCAAGTATGAGTCCAGCCGATTGTCTGATTGAAGTGGCCACGGCCGCGACCGCTCTCAGGCAACTCGCGAGGGCTCTAGCAACAGGATCAAGCAGAGCAGAAAAATAAGCACAAGGCCTCTGCTTATCTCCAAATGTTTGTGTTAGGACAGAAAGCGCACAACCAGCCATCTCGTGGACATAGAGCACAAACGGTTTACCATAGTTAGGTGTGCCAAGCACTGGAGCCGAACAAAGCGCAGTTTCCAATTGCTCAAAAGACTGCTGGCAATCGGGCTGCCAAGGCAATAGCTCATGCACTGCTTTCGTTGTTAATGCAAGCAAAGGTTTGATTAGTAACAAGTAGTTTGGGAGCCACTGGCGACAGTAGGAAGTAATACCTATAAAAGCACGTACATCTTTTTGAGTTAGTAGAATGGGCATTTTTACAATGGTACAAATACGGTCAGGGGTCAATCTCCTACCCTCCTTCGACAGCAGGTGACCTAAGTAGGTGACCTCCTGTCGACATTACTGAAATTTGGAAAGAGAAACCTTATGTCCATGATGGGCCAAATGCAACAACAATTTGACTGTACTATCTTTGCAACCTTGTTCCGTATCAGAAGTGATCAAGAGGTTGTCAACATACTAGCACCAATGCATTACCTGGAGGGAGTGACAATGAATCCAATTGACTCCTTAATGCCTGACTATTAACTCTAGGACTTTCTGTATAGCCTTGAGGAGCGCGACAGAATCTAAAACTTCTATCAGCCAGTGTGAACCTAAACAAATATCTACTGTCTGGATGGATAGGAATACTAAAGAAAGCATTCTTCAAATCAATAACAGAAAAGAAGTTAGCAGTAGAAAGAATCATCATCAAAAGCGTAGTAATATCAGGAACTGTGGAACTACTATTTTATTAACCTCGCGTAGATCAATCACGAAACGATAAACATTATCATTATCTTCAGAGGAGCCTGAGGGTGTCCTTTTAAGAATCGGAAGAAGCAGACTATTACAAACATTGGCAGACTTTTCTTCAACCACTCCCTTTTGTATCAAATCCTGAATAATCTGAAGAAGAGCCCGTTCTCCTGCCTGTGGTGTTTTATATTGAGGAATACGGGGTAAAGTAGCATTTTCTTTAACTTGTATAGAAACTGGTGGTATATGCAACAGACCCACATCTGTATCACCCGTCACCCACAATGTAGGTGGTACCTGAGCAAATTCAACTGGAAGGGGCGCATCCTGGAACAAACACTGCTTAGCACTCGCATCCGGACCCATAGTAATATAAACACCTGCAGGGGAACAATAAATAGTAGCATGTAATTTCTTCAATAAATCTAAACCGATCAAATTTTCACCACAGTCAGAAGTAAGAAGAAACAGAGAATCTACAGTAAAAGGACCAATGGTAAGGACAAGGGGGCGTGAAATGGGGCTTACAACCGGTACTCCTGAAAAACCCACCGAAACATTATTCTGGCCAGACAGAGCCGCCCCAGGGACCATATGGCAGGAAACAGAACTTTTTGTAGCGCCTGTATCCACCAAAAATTCTTTAGTCGATACTTGCAAATCCGCCTTGACATATGGGCCACGCTGATCTACAGGTATTTGTACTGGTCCCGTACCCTGTCCCTGGCTGTCCTAGCTGTAAGACAAACCTGTCACCTGATCCATATCGTAGTCCTCATGATAATACTGTCCATCACGAGGGTCATCAAAGGAATTATTGTCAGAGCGACCCTGTGAAACCATAGCATTCTGAGCTCTATCAGCCCCACAGCCTCTCCCACCAGAACCTCGCCCTCTAGGAGACGCAACTTTCTGTAAAAGCACAGGGCACTGGCTACGCCAATGACTTTCCTCCTTACAATATGCACACTGATTTGGTCCTAAAGGTGTCGTGGAAGGCTACCTGCTGGTACGGGAAGCTGTCTGGAAGGACCACCTTGTCCCCTATTATTGCCCCGAAATGCTTGCTGCAACAACACCTTCGTCTTTAGATCTTTATGTTTCTTATTAGTCTTATCCTTTTCCTCCTGATCTCGGTGCTCATAATACTGGGCCATATTTAAAATAACAGAGGGGAAGATGTGGACCAAGTGCTCTCAGATGCATGTAAACAAGTTGTAATTTCAGGAAGAAGGTTAGAAACAAACCTGTCAACAAACAATCAAACTCCTCCCTCAATAGACATATCCTGCCCACTATAGTCCAAAAACGTATCTTCAAACCGGGTAAAGAAATCAGACACACTCTCATCCTTCTTCTGTCGACAAGCTGTCAATTTGTCCCAGCTTACCTTCTTAGGTAGAATAAGTGAATGCATATATGTAATAATACGACCTGGCAAAGCAAGTGGCCCGGGGTTTATCACCTGGCTTCCTTTCCTGATCCCATCCTTTAATCACATCCCATGTACCACCCAACTCCGCGACATGATCTTGAGTATGAACCTGTCTCCAAACATCAACTGGAACGAGGAGACCAAAAAACATTTCAATATCAGCAAGAGTCATTACAGTAGAAGAGGCAGCCTCTGTTAATACTTTATAAGAAGCTTTAGAATTTTTCCTAGGGTCAGGCAAATGAGTCTTTAGGGCCAAAACCTCACTCCTTTTCCATGGATTATAAACCCATTGCTCCTGGAAACGGGCCGCCACAGCCGGTGTAGTGACAATACCACGCTGATCCGTTAACTCAGGAATTTCTGGGTGATGTATGGGATGGACCTCACACATCGGATACTGAGTTATCGGAGTAGGGCTCCTCTCATGTAATCTACCCCTGTAGGCAACTAGGGTTGTAACATTCCCAAATACTTGGCCTGGCTCCAAATCAGTAACATATACACGATCTCTAATATCAAATAAAATTTGAGGCGCTTTTGTCCCAATGTGTGTTTGCCAAAGACTAATTAATGTAGCAGACATATGATTAAGGGCATGTTGCTGTATAGGGTTCAAAATCCAGCATAACTTCCCAAACATCCTCAACACCATAAATCGCATTACGAGCCCACCGCGCAGCCTGGTCAGCTATTACTTGTTTCTCTTCATCCCCTACCCCAGATTTCACTAACGGGCCTATTCGCTCCCTGAATTTTATCCAATCTCTAGCCTCAAACCCACGTACTAGCATCTCAGCAATTAAAGGCGTCGGAGGATGAAAAACCATAGAGGGAGAAGCAACAGAGGCAACAGGCACAATCGTTATTAACACTTGTACCGGAGGAGAAAGAACGGAAGATACAGGAGTTGAAACAGTAGATGTACACAGTTGTCAAAGATGGCGAGGACAAAGAAGGAGCGGGGGGGCCGTGGCCGCCAAAATAACAGCCATAGACACGGGAGCAACCGGAACAGATGAAACAGACTGTTGTGGTTGTAAAGGAACAGTGGGATATATCCTCTGCGGGGCATAAGGAGGTGGAGGTCGAGTATCTAACAACTCCTCTTAAAAAATATCGTCTTCTTCTTTGACAAAATAAGACTTATCAATATGCAACCGAAATCTCCTATCTTCACTAAGCCTGGGCGAGTTAACGAAAACTCCGCGCTCTGCACCGGAGCAGAGTATTTTTGTGTTTGCTCGCTCAAAATGAATTTTCGTGTGTGCGGGAGCGACTTACCGAGATGCCTGCGATCGCCGACGAGATTTCCTATCCGTTCGTGAGCGCTACGAGATTTGGTAGCCGGCCGCACGGTCCCGCAAGAGTGTGCGATCGCGAACACGCCATTCGGGCGCGCCATCAGACTTCTGGCGAAAGTTTGTGAAGATCGCGACCCCGAACACGCAAAATTTGCAATCTGGAGAAGAATCTCTCTCGAGCAGCATCAAAACCTTCTCGAAATGATGATTTGGATTAAAAAAACTCCTCAGATTGACATTTGGCTGTACTTTTTTGTGCAAGGAGTCCTTTTTAATTTTTTACTTTTTTTTTAAGAGGAAGGAATTTCCCCAGTGTCTCCAACTTCCTGTTCCTGTCCAGCAGGCTCCTCCCTGTGCTTTGTCCATCTCCTGTTCACTTTTCATTTGGATCTGGAAGGATCCCTTTTTTTGTCTGCTGCATCATATGTCATTGGATTTGGGGACTTTTGAAGTTGAGATTTCACAAGTAAGTTGGAAAATTGGTGTTGTTTGTTTGATTGAGGCATTGCACCTACATTTTTTTTGTACTTTTCATCATTTTGTTTAATGTATTGTGGTGGGTGGCCTGTAGTTTCAGTAGGGGCCTAGTTGTTTCATTGTATGTAATTTTTCCTCTAGTTTTCTTTTATAAAGGAAACATGTTGCAAAGTTCACTACATTTTCTCCAACTTTTGAAATCAATTTGCAATATTTATTTAATTCACTAGCCCAGTAGTCTGCCAATAGGCCTTCCATCCTGTAGGCCCAGAGCTACTCATGAGTGCATGAAACAACTGTTACTGTGGTGTCTGTTGAATTTAAATATCATTTAACACATGGATGGCATTGGATTGAAATGCAAAATGTGTTGTTTGGTTTTTTAAAACTTTTTTTCATGTGTGTTAAATAAATGCCTTTGTTGGATGTGTGTGGTTGTTGTGTAACTTGCAAACCTTTTTTAGCCCTGTGGATTTTCGTTTTTGGCATTGTTGTATTAAAGCTGTGTTGTTTAGCATGCCTCCTTTGTCTGGCCAGTATGTGAGTGTGTTTGTTTGTAATACTGGGCCAGCATTTGCCTTGACTGAGCCTCTCCGTGTGGCCAGGGACCATTTTGTAAAGTCTGTGTCCATAATAGGCCTGCTTGAGTTTATTGTTTTCCAGGCCTCCTGCTTGTTGTTGTTGTTGTGAGTGACCATGTGGCTGGTGGCCATTTTGTGGTGGTGGTAGTGCTTTTGCCATAGACATGCATGACTTCTTTCCTTTGTTCCTCTTGGCTTATTGCTTCTTGTTGTGGCCTGCCTGGCCATGTGGCTGGCGTTTTTTTTGTGAAGGCAGCCAGTGTGCACTGCTTTTGCCATAGGCCTGCATTGTCTGTCTTCCCTTTCTTGTTGTTGTGGCCTGTCTGGCCATGTGGCTGGCAGTCATCTTGTTAAGGCAACCAGTGCGCATTTGCCATGGGCCTGCATTGTCTGTCTTCCCTTTCTTGTTGTTGTGGCATGGCCATGTGGCTGGCGGCCATTTTGTGAAGAGGCAGCCAGTGTGCTTCTCCATTAGGCCTGCAAGCCTTCTTTGTGGTGGCCATGCCTTCTTGCTGGTTGTTGTTTTGCAAAATTTGCATAATTTCTTTTCTTCTTTTATGTTTTATCCAGCAAAAAATGTAGCACAGTTCACTACATTTTCTAATAAATTTGCAATATTATTGATTTGATTTGATTCACTATGTGGTCTAGTCTGCCAATGGGTTTTCCAACCAATAGGCCAAGGCCAGAACTACTCATGGGTGCATGAAACAATTGTTTCTGTGGTGTCTGTTGAATTTATTTTTTTGATAACCAATTTTATTCATTTTGTGAAGAGGCAGACAAAAAACAAACATAAATCCAGCAGCAGGTAAGACATTAATGCACAGCAGGGACAGGGTTTCAATATGGTATCAAATACATCAAGGGTAGACATAGAACATGACAGAAAACAGATTGATGCCCACCTCGGGCCACAGCCGTTCATAAAAGGTGCTAGTCGATTATCACCCCCACCCATTTACCCCACACTTTACGATACTTCTTCGGGCATCCCCTGGCTTCGTACAAGGGCCTCTCCTGCGCCGCACACCAATCCACTCCCCTGCGCCATTGTGGCATGGTGGGCGCAACCGGATTCAGCCAGTTCGCCGCAATGTCCCTCTTAGCCACCATCATGGCTGTGTTCAGGAAGAGTTTGTCCGCTCTGGATCCGTCCAACCTATCAGTGACCCCTAGGAGTAAGTTCAGTGGGTTAAGGGGAACCTCCAAGCCCAAAACCTCAGTGAGTTCCCCCACCACTGACTCCCAAAAGCGTGTAACCACGGGGCAAAGCCATACCATGTGGAAGAAATCAGCGTGTGGGTGATCACAACGGGGGCATGGCACATCAGGTCGGAGCCCTGTGCGGTGAAGGCGCAGCGGCGTGAGGTAAGCGGCGTGGAGGTAGTATATTTGGACTAAGCGAAGCCTCGCAGAGGCTGTAATTGTTTTGGGTGTCATGAGTGCGTCCCGCCAGTCGTCATCCTCCGGGGTCCTGAGCCATCCCTCCCATCGGTCTCTAAGTCTGTGAAGTATGGAGGGTGTGTTGTTTGTGAAGGACCGATATATGTGGGAAATTCCCCCCTTCCCCAGGTTGCCGGTCATGATTTGAGCTTCGGGTGGGCTGTATTCTGGCAAGGAGGTGCCCTATGAGATGTGGGAGTGAAGGGCGTGACGTAGTTGCAAGTAACGGTAGAATTGTGATGGGTGTAGGGAATACCGGGTTTGTAGGTCTTGGAAGGTGCGTAGATGATCACCTCACCATATGTCTCCCAACTGTGAAACACCAATGAGATCCCACGCTCGGAAGCCAGAGAGGTTGGCAACATCCCGGAGCCAGGTACCCTGCCAAAGTGGGGTATACTGAGTCAGTTTGCCCGACCACTGGGTGTGGAGCAGAGAGGCCATCCAAGCCAGCAGCACACCCCGCGTTACCGCGGGCAGGGCTCTGGGAACGGCACTGCTGTATAGCATCCCCTGGATATTAGACAAGCCCAGGGTGTGTAGTTCTACTCTGTATGCTGGATCTGACCACCCGCTGTTGAACCAGTCGTGTATAGTGAGAAGTCGGGTTGCTAAGTAGTAGAGGTACAGGTTCGTCATTCCCAATCCACCATCAAAGGGTGGGATCTGGCACTGGGCGAGGGCCAAACGAGGCCGCCGACCCTCCCCAGAGGAATTTGGTGGCTAGACTGTCCATTTCCCTGAACCACGCCCGCGGGAAGAGTAAGGGTAGGTTCTGAAGTACATATAGGAACCTGGGTAAAATCATCATTTTGAATAAGGCTATTCTGCCCATGGGGTTCAGCGGCAGCGCCTGCCATCTGAGGAGGTCAGTGCGAGCCCTCTTCACTAGCGGGGTTACATTGAGCGACCAGGCAAGGTCTGGGAGAAGGGCGATCCAAATCCCAAGGTATTTGAAGGACTGTCTCCGGAGGGGTATTGTGGTCTGCCAGTCAAAGCAGTCCCTCGAGAGATGGAGGGGGACCAAGATGGACTTAGCGGAGTTCAGTCGGAGGCCGGAGGCCTACTCAAAGAGAGTCAACGCCCGAAGACACTGGGGTCCTGATTGCACTGGTTCGGCCAGGAATAACAGAACATCGTCTGCGTAGAGAGTGATTTTGTCCTCTCCCAGACCGGGCCATTGCCACCCCATAATTTGTTTGTCTGACCGTATGAGGCAGGTGAAGGGCTCCATCGCCAGAGCAAAGAGGAGGGGCGAGAGGGGGCATCCCTGCCTCGTACCTCTCCCAATGGGGAAGGGTTGTGACAGTGCCGTTGACCAGCACCCGAGCCCGCAGCCCACTATACAGAAGCTTCACCAGGTTACAGAAATACTTCCCGAATCCCAGTTCTGCCAACACCTCCACAAGGTACCGCCAGTCTACAGAGTCGAAAGCCTTCTCGAAGTCCACGAGAAGGAGCAACAAGTACGGGGTCAACAACTGGCGGTTTGCCAGAGCGAGGTGAAGGCACCTGAGGCAGTGTCGGGTGCCCCAAGAGGGCATGAAGCCACACTGGTCAGGATGGACCAGCTTGACCAAGTGAGGTCTGAGGCGGTTTGTAGTGAGGATATGGATTCACAGCGTACATTATTAAGTTAGCATAAGTTAGTATAAACTTGACTGCCATGTTGCCGCTTTTGCACACGTTTCTACATGATTTTGTTTTCGCAACTCCTCTGCTTGTGCTCGCTCACATGGGAACCGTCTACCTTTCACGTTTCTTGCTGAACTCTGGGGTCTTTTGTCTGCACAGTATGTTCAAGGTCGAAAAACAATGTACTCTGTTAATCTGCTTTGGTCAGTCTCACGCATGTTAGACATAATACGAGCACAGCTGCACTACTGAAAACCGGGTGCCTTTAATATTGCATTGCATGCATGTTAAGGCACTTGGAGAAAACCTTCCGAAGAGAAGAGCTGTGTTTGTCCGGAGATGTAAACTTTTGCATCTAAACCTGGAGGTATGGGGTCCCCTGATAAAGCCCAGAGGTCTTCTATAATTATAATCAACTAGTTTCTAGCAAGGGGAGGGTGGTAAGGCACATTAGGCCTTTTTTCCACTAGGTTTATAAAATGATATCCCCTGCTCATATTTTATGGAATTGTAACAATGCTCACTATATTGAGTTTATGCATTTTGCTGTTAGTATTGGCTTGTGTACTGCATTACAGAGCACGTTAGTTAAAATAAACATTTTAAACTATACAGTGTCTCTGATTACTCATGTTGTGGACAAGTACAAGAGAATTGATGAAAGAGTGTTCTTGCTCCCGCGAATACTGAGAGAGTCTGAGTTACATGTTCTAGGATGTCTAATCATTGGTAGCTTCGCTGTAGTATGGAGAACGAATGAGACACTATAGCTAGTCGGATAGGGGTTCCGGGCACCAAGGTGGGTTGTTGGTACACCACTATACACCGAGGTCCTGGTTTCTTGCGCGTAGTTCTGTATATGTGCAGAATCCCTGCAACATGGCGCAACCAACGTTTGGTCTGGCTCTTATCTGCGAGACGCTTGAGTAGTGCTCGTGCTTGTCCACAATTCCCTCGCTTCTGTTTTCGGAGACAGATGTGACGGTGTTACCTCCTATATTGATGTTTTTATAGGTTTTTTCAAGCTTGATGTTCTTAAAAGGTACTTTCTTATTGTAGTAACCCATTATTGCGCCGCCACGCTTTTGGTTGTTATACGTTCTTTGTCTTCATGGCTGACATCGATATACCGGCGCATAGTCGCACAGCACTCCGTCGACATTTGACAGCATATGGAGTGCCTGACGCAGGTGTCGATCTTATCTTTGTGGTGGAAGCTGTTCTGACACAACACTATGAAGTGTTTTATTCATGGGTCACTTTTCCAGCAGTGGATGGGGACGATGATTTGTTCCATACTTACACTGCTTCGGATCTTCCTCACAATTATCGGCCCTATACGAATCTTGAGGTTCCGCTCACGGCATGGCAACACCACATTTGGTTTAATTGCGCCCTCCCACACCCAGTGACACCGATCCGTTTAGGCTTTTTATCTATCGAAGGGGCCACTTGGCCGGTTTTGGCTGGGTACACCCCACACCCTCGCTATCTGACAGTTCGAGTGGATGAACTCTGCGTAATGCACACCTCTTTGGTAAGGGTGCATAGAGCTGTTGTATGATACGTTATGCGCAACGTCCAGGTGGGACCACCTGGGGTTGCTCCGCAACCAGCTGGACCTGGCGGAGTGACTATCAGTCCCATTATGGTTAATTCGGTAATGGGCAAGCGTCCTCAAAATAAGGATGATTTACCTTATTGGTTAGCTGAAAAATTTGACCAGCTGGAGGCGGTATTTCCGAATACCTCTCCTGTGGATAAACATAGGATTTTGACTATTGGTTTGCAGAAAGACTTAATTCCCGAAGTAGCTGATTGTAACAATTGGGGGGGGGGTATTCGCAGCAGTATATGTGAAATGTTTCGGCACTCCCTCGATGACCGTGCTCCCTCCGTGTTTAAACGTGTTCAAGATGAGCATGGCCCAGAAGCGGCTGTTGAATTGGGGATGCGATTAGACGAGGTATTTGACTTAGTTGCTGATCTGATCCTTGCTAATGTTAAGGGAGATGCAGTGAATTTTCAGGTGGCTAATGCTTTGGCTCTAGTTCCAGAGCCTGACAGGCCACGCGAATTGCCAAAGATTGCCCAGGCTTATAAAACCATTGGTCGCAATAGTTTGGGTGTTAAGCCTTTTGCTAAAACACCAGCTCAATCGCAAATACAACAGAAGTCTCAGTCTGAGAAAGACGAGCGTCCAATCTTTAATAAAAAGAGTTGGAGGACTAAGAAACAGGGTAAGCAACAACAGCAACAGGGGTTGCGTGCCACGTCACCGACACCCGGGTCTGCTGAGCGCACTTATGATTTGCGCGACCGCGCGAAAATTAGGTCTCCTGACAGGTTTCAGGTTCCTGATCAGCATTCTCCTCGTTCTTTGCAGGAAACATCAGGCTCACAAGCCGTTGGAAGGGAACGCCAGGACCGCGGCAGAGGAACGGTTGGCACACAGGGACGTGATCAACCTCGTCAGGCTGACGTTAAGGAGAAACAAGAAGATTTTCCTCGTCAGCGCCCACAGTTTCAGAAAAAGAAAGTTGCTGCTTTAACAGCTAGATATGCCACAGATGGTGAGGATCCACGTCCAGAATTTAACATGGGCAGTAACGCTGCTCGACAGCGCAGCGGAAGTTACCATAGTGCGGCAGGCACTGCGTCCATTTCTGGAGGCGACAGCAACTGACACTTTCGTTACAGTCGAAACAGCTGACACTAGAGTGGCTCCCCCTGACAGACTATATAACCAACAGGTACATGCATCAATGTAGGCTTTTGCGATTCCTTAATTGCGATTATTAAGGAATCGCAATTAAGGAATTGCAAAAGCCTATGCATGTAGGAATCGCTATAAAATTAGCGTTTCCCAAACATTCCTTAATTGCGACTCGCAAATTGCGAGTCGCAATTAAGGAATGCCTTCCCCTTCATTCCTATAGGCCTACAGGCCCATAGGAATGAATGGGAGATTGCATGCGCAATTTGCGAGTACCAATAGGTACTCGCAAATTGCGCATGCATTTCAAGGTGCAAAGGGTGTCAAAAGGACACCCTGTTGCACCCCTGTAATTGATCCATGCACACATGTTGAGCACACACATGCCCCAAGGGCATGTGTGTGTGTAACCTACAACTTTGGAAAATGCACTTTAGTGCATTTTTCAGAGTTTTTGCAAATTACCATCAAGTACAAATTGATGGTAATTTGCGCCCCCTATTAGCAAAATCGCAATTTGCGATTCCATCATGCATTGCATTTAAGGAATCGCAATTTGCAAGTCCTTAAATGCAATCGCAATTTAAGAAATCTCAATAATTTGCGATTTCTTAAATTGTGAGGGGCTCACAGGTTGATGCATCGTAGATGCCCTTTTTGCGGGCGCAAACGGCCAATTTTTGCGAATCGCACCGTTTGCGCTCGCAAAAATGGTTGATGCATGTGCCTGATAGTTCTTTTAATTGAAGGTGACCTAGAACGAGTTGTTAAAGGGATTTTTGGGGAAAATCTAACATCTTCTTACGACATATTGTTGGCGGAGGCAGATTGGCCCCCACCTTTTGTTCTTGCTGCTCCGAAAGGGGAAGAAGTGATTCTTTCGAGTTTTTCACGCAACATCTCCAAGGAGCATGCAGAAGCTTTTGCAGAAGAGTGGGCTTTGGTGCTTGCACCAGCTTTGTACCGTACTCATGTGGGCTGGGGTAAAGACTCCCCGCCCCATGAGATACCATTGCGGTCTATGCCCCAGCCGCAACCCCAATATCCTCTGCGGCGGGAAGCAAAAGGTCCAGTTTCTGAGATTATGACACAGTTAGAGTATCAAGGAGTGATTAAGACGTGTGTCACGGATGAATAACCCTCTTTTTACCGTTACCAAACCCGATGGGTCGTACCGCATTGTTTTGGACTACCGGCATTTGAACTCTCCTTGTCGCACTTTTGCGGTACAGAATACCCAAAGTTCTGCTCTTGTAGACAGTCTTGTTCGTAAAAAATATAAAACTACACTTGACATTTCCAATGGCTTTTTCAGTCACAATTTACCCCCGGCATGCAGTCAATGGACCGCATTTACCACCGGCGGTAAACAAAAACAATTTAGGCGTTTAGCTATGGGCTACAAAAACAGCCCCGGAGTTTTCGCCGCCCGTGTTGTCTCATTGTTAGACAGCATTGACCCAGATGCGTACTTGTACGTTGATGATATTTATCTCACGGACGATGAATTATGGCCGCATCTCTGCCGAGTCGACCGCATCATTATCTTGTTTGCAGACTACGGTTACAAATTTAACTTTGCCAAATCACACATTGCAGATTACACAGTGCTGTTTTTGGGCTATCAGCTCAATAATGAAGGTAGAGGCTTAGCGCCTCACTTCCTGGAGAAATGCGCACGTTTGCGACCTCCAACAACCCTGAAAAAACTACAATCTTTGCTGGGATTTTTGAACTTCGGACGTACTTATATTCCCGAATATGCCCAGCTATCAAGCCTCTTTATGCCTTGATACAACCAAGATTTTCAAAAGCCTGCTGGCTTCCGGAACATTCAACTATCCTGCAATCTTTGCAGTCTGTTCTTCTTGAATCTAAATTCTTGTTAACACGTGATAACCACACAAACCTGGTAATAAGAATCGTGCCAGGCGCAGTGGGTTTCACTTACTTGACCTTTAACGAAGGTGACACAGTACCTATTGCTTACAAATCACATTTATTCACTTCAGGCGAGATGCGGTTTTCCAGTGTTGAAAAAGTCTTGACAGCTGTGCAGATGGCGATCCTGAAGGAACGCGCACTAGCACAGGGGAAACGCATTTTGGTGGTGACACCTTATCCTGCACTTGAAGCAGTGACAAAGGCGAGTGTACCAAACTCAAAGGCCTTGCATCCTCGTTGGATACAGTGGGCGACGTCATTGACATCTCCAGTTGTCACCTTTATCTTTGACTCCTCGATCCAGACACAGGAGTTCTTGCAGTATGAATTTGTTCATCCTCCTCCTCTGTCTATGCGCCCACTTGAGGAGTACGATTGTATCATTCACACCGATGGTTCAGCGCAACCGGCAACAGGTTCTAAGCATGTGTATTCAGCGGCATGTGCAATTGTGGCTGGTACCATAGTGAACGGTGAGTTCGAGTCCAGTGTTGTTCATACACAGGCATTAGGAGACTGTACCGCCCAATTAGCCGAGTTGCGCGCTTTGGTGCTTGCACTAGAGTTTGCGGATCCTAATGTGCATACACTTATTGTAAGTGATTCTTATTACTGTGTTCAGTCTTTCAATGACAACTTATTCTTTTGGTCTCAGAATGACTATCGTGATTCCAAGGGCAGCGCAATTAAGCATAAGATGCTTTGGGTTAGAGTGGCGGATCTTAAACAACGTCTGCCGCTCACACAGGTTATACATACTCTTGGCCACCAACGTGTGGGAGCACACGCGGTCGGCAATAGTTTGGCTGATGAAGCAGCCAAATCACCAGTAGCCACGTGTTCAGTTGCAGCCGTTACAAGATCCATGACTCAGATTGATAATGACATTTTGGCAGCAATTGCTGTGACTGAGAAGGGTGGAAAGTACCCTCAAGGGTTCCCTTCAAAGTACTCTTATCATTTAAGTCCCGACAAAGTTCCTTATGTGAGAATAAATAACGTTGGTGACAGATTTATCCCCAATGCGGACCGCAGACTTTCTTTGATAACAGCCGCGCATGAAGGCATGGCTTCGGTGCATGCTGGAGTGTCAGCGACGGTTTCTATTCTGCAGCAACGTTACTGGTGGCGTGGTTTATATAAACAGACCCGAAATTATGTGCTTTCTTGTGACGTTTGTCAACAGATTAAACCCTCTACGGTCACACGTCCACCTCTGACACAGCTTTGCATTTCTAATAGGCCTTTTGGCTGTGTATATCTTGATTACTGCGGTCCATTTTCTTCAGATACTGCTTATAAGTATATCTTAGTTGCAGTTGATTCGTGCACATGTTTTGTGTGGGTTTGGCCACAATGCAGTGCTGACGCTCAAAATGTAATCAGGGATTTGCGTGTCTTTGTGGGAATTTTTGCATTTGGCACCTTCCATTCTGACCAGGGTCCAGCGTTCGCCTCTAAGGTGTACAAGGATGCTATGAGGTCCTTGGGGGTGCAGGTGAAATTTTCGTCTCCATACAGGCCAGAGGGAAATTTGGTTGTGGAGCGAATGAACCGTAACTTAAAGCAATCCTTGACAGCTAGAGTCTTAGGTACTGGCAGGAACTGGCTCACCCACTTGAATAGCGTACAACGTGCACTTAATAATCCCCTAGAAGATCTCTGGGTGGGCGGACCCCATACGAAATGCTCTTTGGCATACAAATGTTTGTTCCGGACCTTGATGGTCTAGACATGGCGGCGGCAGCTGCAATCTTTGACGTAGATAATCACTCTACTATGTTACAGGACTTACAAGAAACCCGTGACAGTCTTGCAAAAGAACATTTACCCTCTGCCACTGATGCTGCACTACAGATTCCAGTAGTTGGCTGGCTACCTAAGGTTGGAGATCTGGTCCGAGAGAAGGTGGAGAACAAAAAAGAACAAAAAAGAATTAGGCCCCTCGTATTGTGCACCGGTTCCAGTGCTTGGCGTGAAGGGTACTCGTACAGTCATTTTACCACCACTTCCTGGTCGCAAAGACAACAGATACATCTCAGTGGACAATGTCAAGCTACACCATCTGGCCGATTCTGAATAGTATAACGCCTGCTGCATCATGTCCAGCAATTTCAAGGAATCCCGTGGTTGGAGCCAATGACACCACACGGAACGACACTGCCATCGAGATGGACTCTGTTACTAATCCCTTGCTGATCCTGTCAGCTTCCCCCTGTACTGATGAGACTGAATATGCATACCCCACAAGCGAGTCTTTGCCTGGTTTACAAACAACTGCGCTTGACCAGTCTCGTTTTTCTTTTGACTCGACATCCATCTCATCTTTTGGCCCAACGAAATTTGGTATTTTTGTCTCCTGGTTTAAACAGACTTATTTGGTCCCTCCTTGGACATACATCTGGTTGGTACTCTTCCTGATTTTTTTAATCATGTCCATTGGCTTAGTGACTCATCAATGGACATTACTTGCCAGAATGCTCTGCTGTTCAGTTGGTAACTGGGACTTTGGCTACACACTCGTCTTCTCACATCATGAAACGTGACCAGACTTTTGTTAACATCTCTGCCTTTCCAGTCGCTGATGGCATTGTTTGGGATGCTGTGGATTTCCAGATTCATGGGCCTACAGAAGTTATTAATGTACCAAATGTACTTCGTGTTTCAATGGGTGATGTAGTTAAACAGAACATACGTTCAGATGATTGGGAGGTGAAAGCTATCCAGTCTTTGTTTTCAGATTTGAAGTATTATGCTGCCTTTGATGCTGAAGATTTGTATTTAAATACAGCAAATTATGCCGATTTGTATTGTTACCAGCATTTTGGACACCATTACCTGCATAAGGCAAATACATTTAGAAATGTTTTTAATTACACACAATGGGAACATTGCCCCGCTCCATTGGAAGGCAGCTCCAGAACACTATTAAATAAGTTTACTTATTTTACAGATTTTGACAGATCCAACCCAGAGTCCTTTTATTTTAAGTTAAACATTTCAGCACCTACCAAGGTGATGTTAACCCACACCAAATTATTATATTCTACTTAGTTTATTGATAAATTGTCGGTTGGCGGTTATGAACATTGGAAGGCCACCGTTGATTTAAAATCTATGTGGGGTTCCAGATCCTGGCAAGTTTGTGGCGCTGAAGCTTTGCACCGCGCATGCCTGATCCCATCGCAAATTTTGTTTTAAATGATTTTATTTATCAAACTACCTGTTCTGGTTTAGCAACTACAAAACAGATGAATGTCCCTACCATTCCTAAATTGGCTCTCTATCAGAACTGGAGCATGCATACTAATTATTCCATTGAGGAACTGCAAGCTTTATTTCAGAATATAACATTTAATGTATCAGGATTAGACCCACTAGGATGGTTAGTTTGGCAGAATACTGCTGATGCTTGCCAATTGCGTTTTCATAACGCAGTCCCTGGTTACAAACAAGATAAGCTAGATCCACGTTTTGAAGATACACATTCGGTTACCACCTATTCTGTGGGTAAATTATGTCAAAATTGGTTACAGCACTCGTCCCTATCGTCAGTAAAACATCATTTATCACTGTTATCCAGCACCATTGATTTGACCGACTTTGTCAAGGGCCCTTCTGGTCCAAGAACGAAGAGATTTGTTTACGCTGCTTACAATGAAATCTGGAAGCTTTCTCAAATTGAAGCTGCATCACGTTTGAGGGAGATAGATCAGGCAAATCTGGAGAAAGTACTTGCTGTTGTTGACAATAGTATTAACACACTATCTTCCCGCATTTACACATTGGATAATAGTGTTTCATCTGTGGTGGATATTGTACAAGATGATGTATCTGTGTTGTATCATGCTCAAAATCAATTACGTTCTATAATGCAGTTTGCATGGACTATGCAAACACTAAAAATGGGAAAAGTGCCATGGGATTACTTGAACACAACTGATTTGTTTTTACGTTTTAATTTGACTGATAAACAACAGTTTATGTCCATGAAGGATGCAACGTACACCCTCTTACATATTGAGAAGATCGACCCTTTACCCTTCTCCGTGGCCGAAACTGACTCTGCTGTCTGGCTCATCCAAGGGGTTATCTCCTTACCGTTTTCTTTGTTTAAATTTAGCTCCTGCATGAAGCATTACCCGATAGGTCGTTATGAACCCTTGGGCAGCGCTTTCCTACATGAAGTGTGGTCCTTACCTTTCATGTACAGATGTCTGCGGGATGACAAGGAAGTATACCTTACAGGGTAATCTTGTGATTCTACATTAGTTCGCTCCCTTGTCTGTAAAAACATACAGTTACACTGAGCTTGTAGTGTTACCGCCCCAAATCTTGCATGTGTTTTGAAGGGTATTCCATTTCCGGCTATAAAACCAACTTTCACCCTGCTTGCTAACGGTAGCTATCTTCTTTTGAATAATAAGGAATGTTGCGGCTTGCTAGCTGGCATCCCTTACATTGTAACAGTTTCACAGCGCGTAGTTTGCTGTAAAAATGTGCTTTTCCCGCCCCCGCATGGTAATCTCGATACCTCAATTTGGCCTTGCATCCCAACTTTGAAAGCAGACTTCAATAAGTTGAGCAGAATAAAAGCGCTATTATTGCAGCAGGAAGTCCCGCTCACTTCGGCGCAGGAGACATTCATCCTGCAGATAGCAGGTACACATTCTGAAATTCAAGCCCTTTTAAATACCAATCTCCCACTACATTTCGGAGAATTAATTCATCGTATCTTCAATGCGTCTGATACACATGGCCTGGTGCATTTTTTTAAAGTTGTGGGCTCTGGCCTTGTAACTTCTTTTCAGACTATATTTGGTGTAATACCAGCCTTTATTCATTCTATTTTTTCCAGCGTCTTTGGCGGATTACCTGTGTTGGTTACCATAGCCGCTGGTGGCCTTCTATTGATTTGCTTGCTACGCAATGGCTGCACCTCTTGTGGTCCTGCACTACCCAGATCGGCTGCAAATGCTCCGTGACCGTATGCTTCAATGCTATGGCACGCTGCCACTGGCAACGCTCAGTGCAGCGTATAGACTGTCTTTCCGCTTTTTTTTAACTACTTTTCCTTTCAAATTCGTAAAACTATAGACACTCATTGACTTCTGCTAATACTTCTTGAATTCTGTGTTCATCCCATGACTACATGCAATGGACTTACCAGGGGAGGGTGTAGTGAGGATATGGATTTACAGCGTACATTATTAAGTTAGCATAAGTTAGTATAAATTTGACTGCCATGTTGCCGCTTTTGCACACGTTTGTACATGATTTTGTTTTCGTAACTCCTCTGCTTGTGCTCGCTCACATGGGAACCGTCTACCTTTCACGTTTCTTGCTGAACTCTGGGGTCTTTTGTCTGCACAGCATGTTCAAGGTCGAAAAACAATGTACTCTGTTAATCTGCTTTGGTCAGTCCCACGCATGTTAGACATAATACGAGGACAGCTGCACTACTGAAAACCGGGTGCCTTTAATATTGCATTGCATGCATGTTAAGGCACTTGGAGAAAACCTTCCGAAGAGAAGAGCTGTGTTTGTCCGGAGATGTAAACTTTTGCATCTAAACCTGGAGGTATGGGGTCCCCCTGATAAAGCCCAGAGGTCTTCTATAATTATAATAAACTAGTTTCTAGCAAGGGGAGGGTGGTAAGGCACATTCGGCCTTTTTTCCACTAGGTTTATAAAATGATATCCCCGTTCATATTTTATGGAATTGTAACAATGCTCACTATATTGAGTTTATGCATTTTGCTGTTAGTATTGGCTTGTGTACTGCATTACAGAGCACGTTAGTTAAAATAAACATTTTAAACTATACAGTGTCTCTGATTACTCATGTTGTGGACAAGTACAAGAGAATTGATGAAAGAGTGTTCTTGCTCCCGCGAATACTGAGAGAGTCTGAGTCACATGTTCTAGGATGCCTAATCATTGGTAGCTTCGCTGTAGTATGGAGAACGAATGAGACACTATAGCTAGTCGGATAGGGGTTCCGGGCACCAAGGTGGGTTGTTGGTACACCACTATACACCGAGGTCCTGGTTTCTTGCGCGTAGTTCTGTATATGTGCAGAATCCCTGCAACAGGTTGGCTAAGAAGGAGGCGAACACCTTGACCTCCGAGTTAATGAGGGAGATGGGATGGTAGTCGGAGCAGTGCCTCGAGGGGGGCTGAGACTTAGGAGTCACCACGATGGTGGCAATATCCGTTTCCATGCGGAACGAGCCCTTATCAGCCGCCTCCGTGTATACCTCCAATAGGTGGGGAACCAATGTGACGCGGTAGGCCGCATTGAACTCCTGCGGGAAGCCGTCCGGACCCGGGGTCTTGCCAGCGGCCATGCGAGATATAGCATTGTTGACCTCCTCTAAAGTGATAGGGAGGTTCACCGACGCCGCCTCAGGCTCACTGAGCCTCGGAAGAGAGACCCGCTCTCGACGAAGCAGCTCCGGGAGCGAAAGACTGGGGGCTTCGCGGAATAGAGTGCAGTATAGTAAGTGGCGAAACACTGGGCCACCGCCATCGGGGAGCACTGCGCCGCACCGTCCGGAGCCATCACCTCCGGAATGATGCAGTTGGCCATTGGGTACGTGGCCAGTCGATGAAGGAGTTTCCCGTTTTTGTCTCCTCATCCATAGACTCTGGCTACAGAGGACCTCCACAGCAGTTTGGCGGCCTCCAAGGAGGTCTGCAGAATCTCATCCCTCAGAAACGCCAATCTTCTATCTTGGGAAGCGGACCTCTCCTCCGTCGACTGACTTTCGATGAGGGTGGCTTGAGCTTCCAGGAGCGTAATCCGGGAATCTTGCGCAAGACGTTGCCGCTTGAGTTGGCCCTTCGCGAAGCCACAAATGGTGGCTTTGCCAGCTTCCCATAGGGTGCCGGGGGAGGAGACAGAGTCTTGATTAGTGGTGAAGTAGTGTTGAGCTCAGCGCCCACTGATTTCTTAAAACTTTATCCTGGAGAAACCAGGCATTCAGCCTCCAAACTGGTCGCAAAGACTCTGGGAGGTCGCCCACCTCCACCACCACAGGCGAGTGGTCGGATATACCTCTGGGGAGAATGGCAATATCTCTAATTACCTGACAGTCCATGGCCGGCATAAAAATGTAGTCTAGTCGCGCATGCGTGTGGTGAGACGCCGAGGTGTGTGTGTACTGTCGGGTCAGTGGATGCCAGAGTCTCCAGGCGTCGCAGAGCCCTAGGGAAGCCGCCCAGTTTGTCAAAAGCTTCGCGTGGGTGACTCTGGTAGTCGAAGGGGCCCCGTCGGTGTCGAGGGCCGGATCCATGACGGCATTAAAGTCCCCTCCAATGATAGTCATCCCAGGGGGCAGAGCGGCCACCAGTTCCACAGTACGCTTGAGAGTGGGGGCCATCAGCGATGGCGGGGAGTAGATGGACAGAACGTTAAGGGCCCGGTCCCCGACGGTCCCCGACAGTCCCCTCCAAGGCCACAAAACCACCCAAAGGATCAGTAGTAACTTTGCGTAACACGAATGGGAGAGCGCGACGCACAAGGACAGCCACGCCTCTTGACCCTCGATTGAAGCCGGAGTGCCAGACCCTATCATAGCCGTACCGTGCCAGGAAGGGGCATTTGTTACCTACAAGGTGGGTTTCTGAGAGCAGCAGTATGTCAACTGCGTGGCGTTGCGCATACCGCAGGACCGCTGTACGCTTGACTCTATCCAACAGCCCATTGACATTCCAGGACATTATGTGACCCCTTACCACTATGGTTGTCAGTCATGGGGGGTGTATGTGTGTGATGACACTCGTGGAACAGATGCCTAACGCGGGTGGAGGTCCCTGCCTGCATGGATCGGCGGGTACACCACTATAATGTAGGTTGTGTATGTGTTTGCCGTGCTGCTGGTTAGCGATGCTGGTATAGTGAACAAAGAACAGTAACGAAAAACTGAGACAACGGTCTCTTCCCCTTGGCCTCTCCCCTCCCCCCACCCTATACTTTGAAAACAGAAGCATCTGTCAGCCCTAACAGGTGAAAGTTGAAAAAAGAACCAAACTATAACGCTTGGGAATGGGTAATCGTGGAGGACCCCTCCTCACAGCAGGATGTATGTGGCAATGTCCATCGAGAGAGATAAGAGGCGGCAAGCATGATCGCTGCATCATGAGCCGCAGGGCTGATTACATCCAACAGTCAACTTGTGGATTCAGGGTATTCCCTTAAGGAGGGCCGGACTCCGGGAAAGATCTGTGTCCAATAGAGCAAGTAGGGATGAACGGGGCGGAGTTCCTCCTGGGTACGAGTGATTCGAGGAGCCAGTGCATCGTGGAGGTAGGAGGTCGTTCAAGGGTTCTCCGGACGCTGGACGCTGACCGGGACCCAGCGGAGATTCCGATCTGGCTCGCCTCGAGCCTCGCCTCAGATGCGAGTGGGTGCGCTTAGGGCGTGGGTCGGGTAACCCCCCCCTGGGCACCTTTGGTGCATCTCTTGGGGGACTGGCTCCGGGTGTTGAGTCTCAAAGGGCGCTCCTCCGTTAGCCACATCCAGGCTTCCTCAGGGGAGTCAAAGAAGAGGGTTCGGCTTTGGAATACCACCCGGAGGCGGGCCGGAAAGAGAAGCCTGTACTGGATATTCAAGGTACGAAGTTTCTGCTTGACTTCTCCGAAGGAGCGTCTTTGGCCCTGGACTTCCCATGTATAGTCGGGGAAAATCATAATCGTCTGGCCTTGGTATTTAAGGTGCTGTTGCTTGCGCGCTTCAGCCAGGATAGAGTCCCGGTCTTTAAAGTTGAGGATCCTCATTATTATTGGCCAGTGAGGCGCTCCCGGTGGCGGCTTTGGGGCTAGACCATGGGGAGAGGGAGCCCTCGGGCATCCACTCGCGCAGCCATCGCTCAATGAAGGCCAGTGTTTGACCTTGTTCCGAGCCCTCCGGAAACCCCACCAGACGGAGGTTATACCACCTCGACCTGTTCTCGGCGTCCTCAGCACGCCTATGCAATTCTTGAGTTTGGGTCTGGAGGCGGGCGACCTGGCTCTTGAGCTGGTGAACATCGTCCTCCACCGTGGAGATGCGGGATTCCGTTTCTTTGATCCGGGCCGTGGCGTTGCGGAGATCTTGGCGGATTAGAGTCATGTCGACCCAGACTTCTTCAATCTTGCCCTCTACCGAGGTTTGGGAGGTGCGAATGGCTTGGAGTATGGTGGTGAGGTCCGCAGCGGCGGGAGTGTCTTTCTCTGTGGGACCGCCCGTTGCCCCGGACTCTGTAGTGGTATATTGGTCCATTTTGGTCTGTGTGGTGGGAGGTTTCGGTCCCCGGTATCTCCCCATGATCACTGCGTAGCAGGTGGAACTGGAGCTCCCAGCACATCCAGGACGGAGGGGTGATCAGGTCAGCAGCTACAGTGCCTCTCCCACGGATCTCTGGTGGGGGGAATGCAGGCCGCCGGCAGAAGCCCCAATCTGCGGAAAGTCAGACAAGATAAGTGAGGGAGGAGGACGAGGCCAAGCAGGCCACCCTCCCGCCGCCCGGAATGACAGCCTGTTCCGACGTCTCCTCACTGCAGCTTCAGGGCGCCAGAGCAAGTGGGCAGCGGCCAGGCAGGTGAAGGGAGAAGAAGGAAGGAGAGGGCCTCCGAGACCCAGGAGCACCTCCGCGGTAGGACGGAGGGGGGGAAGCGGACGCGCAAACCCCTGCTGACCGAAATGTCAGCCGATACCCCCTGACACCCCGTCCCCCACCCACAGCCGCTCAGAGCCAAACGTGCAGATCCTGCACCGCCACGGCCCCAGGTGGAGGGCTCTGCACCCAGTTCGCAGGGCGCCACGGGCACAGGTCTTCGAGGCCTAGCACAGCCAATAGGATTGCGGCTGGTGGCGGGGGAAAAACACAGTACACCAGGCCCCCGCTGCCCGAAGTGACAGCCGAGGCCCCCCTGAAGCCTCACCGCCACCCACCAGGTCCGGAAATGGGAGGGAGGACAGCTCACCGCATGCAGCTCCAGAGCGTAGGCCCCACGTCTCAGTCAGGGCTGCGGGCGCAGGACTCCTCGGCAATTGCGGGCCAGGCCACTAGGGAGGGAGACCCCAGGCTCACCGCCGCCCGAAATGATGGCCGGACTCCACCGCAACCGCCCGCCCACACCCACAGTCAGTGGGCGACTCTCACCTCCGTGCGGGAATCAGCCGCTGGTGAAAAAGCGGTCTTCTCCTCTGGGCACCGGAGGACCCAGGCTGCCTCTCAGGTCCCCTCGCTCCACTCAGCAGAAGGGCGGCAGGAGATCACCACACCGCCACGGAGAGTTGGGTGTCTTTGGCAGCGGGAGACTCCATCTTGGGCCTGGCCCGGGGCTGCATGGCAGGGCCGGAACCAGGGCCCACAGTCAGTGTCTTTCAGACCAGCTCCAGGCCTCAGCTATGCAGATGGAGGGTGGGTTATGTGCCGCCTCCAAGGCGCGTGGAACTCAGGACCTCAGTGGCAGCCCCTCCACCACGGCCACAGGCCACCACGACAGCTCGTGACTCTGTGTCTCCCGGGAGGGGGGAAGGCCGGGCCCCCGCTACGTGACACCCGCAGCCGAGCAGCCCAACGCCAGACCTCAGAGGCCGAGGAAAGCAGGGAGCGCAGTTAAAAGTCAAGGAGGGCGGGCAGGGGATGGGGAACTACACTCAAGGCACCCGCTGCCCGATCCAGGCAGCCGATCAGCCCCACCTACAGCCCCAGGCACGAGGACAAGACCCAGCTGGAAGTTCGGTCTGTAGGAGGGGGGGAGCTCCTCTCAAGGTCCCCGTTGCCCGATCCTGGCAACCGATCAGCTCACCCCCAGCCCCGGGAGATCAAAGCCACAGTCTAGGCCAGCGCCACTTCAGCCCGCCAAGACCCAGCGGGGGGAGGACTTCACCACTTTGTGGCAGCGGGATCGTGCTGTGCCCGCACCGGGAGCCTGCACCCAGCCGCCTCCATCCATCCAGCGCTGCAGTCAGGTCGAGAGGGGGAGGAGAGGCCCAACCACAAGTCTCCCTCCTATTGCTTCTTGTGGCCTGCCTGGCCATGTGGCTGGTGGCCATTTTGTGAAGGCAGCCAGTGTGCTTTTGCCATAGGCCTGCATTGTCTGTCTTCCCTTTCTTGTTGTTGTGGCCTGGCTATGTGGCTGGCAGCCATTTTGTGAAGGCAGCCAGTGTGCTTCTGCATTAGGCCTGCATGTCTGTCTCTTTCCTTTCTTCCTCTTGGCTTATTGCTTCTATCCATTGTCATCTGCAGCTCCCTGAATGCTGAATCCCACGTGATGCATAATGCCAAACAGGGTCCGTTACATTTCTATTTTTGTTGTTCTTCTTCTTCTTTCCTATCCTTCCTCTGTGAACTGTACAGTACACTAGTACACCAACCATGAAAGCCCTTGTTTTTGTCAGCCTCACAAATGTCTACACTGTATTGTTATGTTTTTTTTGATAACTGAGGTAATACATTTAATAATAATATTAATAAGTCTGACCACACACAAAGTTATATATTATATTTGTTTGTTTGTACTAGCAGTAATTGAACCACAACAATGAATACCATGTTTCACTGATGTTCTTCTTGCTTCTTTGCTTTTAGGTGCACAAAAGAGGAGGAGGCGTCATCAGCCATTGTACTGCCAGACAGAAGTCCTGCTGGGCACAACATCACGTGACGTGTGACCACAGACATCTCTTCAACTTGTGCCACTGCGTGCTGCTGACATCTGAAGAAGATGGCCCCAAAGAAAGGTACCAGGTCCTCCAGTACCAAGAAAGTTGCCAGTGAGAAACTGCCACTTACTAAGACAGTTGTGCCACCCAAGATCTTTTATGGGAAAACAAAAATTGCGCCTGCAGCAGCGGTGTACGGGGAGCAAGCTGGGAGCAGCACCCCTGCATCAGTGGACCCACTCCACCAACCTAGGCCCAAGCCCATGTCTGTCACAGAGGCAGCCAGTCTAATCACGACAACGCCGACGAGCACTGATATTGAAATTGACTTATAGTTATCGCAAAGTAGTACCCAATCAATGCAAGGAACTGAGATAAGTGGGCAACAACAGCTGTAACCGCCCCCAATAGTAGTTGTTCCCCCCGAAGTAGGGGCAGTTCAGGAGAAAGAGCTTCCTGCAGAGGAAGAAGAGCAAGCCACTCTTTCAGAAGATCCATTGTCTTCCAGATCCCCAGCAAGGAAAAGGAGGGTTAGTCCATCAACTTCTTCTGCAAGCCCCCCTTGTGATGATCTAGACGCCACTTGGGTCCCAATACCTCAGTCTGAGAGTGAGACACGCCACGAGACAAGGCTAGGGAAAAGGAAGGTTCCAGAAAGCCTTAGAGTTATGGAGGTAGATGTAGAAGAGGAGGATGATGATGAGCCAGTCATCATCATGGACATTAGTCCCGCCCCAGTGGAGACCAACATTACCCCATCCCAAATTGCTGTGAGGGATGTGGCACAGATACCACCAACACAGATCATACCACCAACACCACGTCCAGCTTCCATATTTCGCCAGCAGCCACGTACATCCACCACAAGTACCACCTCAGTAGAATTAGGTACTGCAGAGAGTCAAACTTCACGTCCACCTACCTTTTCACCCAGCATTGCAAGTGGCACCAGCAGCAGAGCCAGAAAGTTGACCTCTTCAGTTTGGGACTTCTTTTTGGTTAACCCGAAGGAGGTGAACATTGCTATATGCTCCATTTGTGGACAAGGTGTTAGTCGGGGTAAGCTTGGTACAAACTATGGTACAGGAGGCCAAACAACCCACCTGAAAAAACACCACTTGATCCAGTGGGAGGCTACCTTAGCGGCCAAAAAACTGCACCCATTGCTGTTGGTGGGGATGAAGAAGTAGAAGATACGATAGCGGTGGAAGGTGAACAAGAGGGAGACATTTTCTCTGGTACACAAAGTAGACCTGTCCCTAGCAGTGCAGTGGTATCGCCCACATCCTCATCAGCAACATCGCAGTGGCACAAAAATAAGAGTCAGGCTGAGACACCAAAGGCTCCCAGGCAAGAGAGTACCGCAATGAAAAAGCATGCATTGAGCCTAACAACATCTGGCGTCAAGAAGTCACCTGCATCAGTGGCACCAGAAAAGAAAAAAATCCAGCCTACCATTCTCAGCATGTTTAGGTCAGAATGGCAGTATGAACGCAACCACCTAACGACACGTTTGTACAATGCGAAGCTGGCTAAAATGTTAATGCTGGACCTCCTCCCTTTTTCTTTTGTGAAAGGGGTGGGTTTTCTTGAATTTGTGACAGCCATCTGCCCAAAACGGAAGGTTCCCAGCCGGTCCTATTTCGCCAGAGTTTCTGTTCCAGCACTACATCACGACGTGCTGGAATTGCTTGGACAAGCTTTGCGGCAGAGTGCTGTTCACACTATCCACCTGACAACCGACATGTGGACCAGTTGCCAAGCCACTGATTACATGTGCATCAATGCACACTGGATCTCTTTTGTGGGGGTTAGAGAAAAGATATCTGCAGCAGGTGTTGTTCACACTGCTGAGATTTTTAATGCCACTCGGAAACATGCAACTGTAGCCATGTTCGCCATGGAGAAATCTCATACTTCTGCAAACATTTTGGAAGACTTTGACAGCAAGGTCTTTGAATGGCTGCACACAAGAGGGCATAACATTGGTTTTGTTGCCACGGACAATGGAAATAATATACTTAAGGCCATGTCCGATGGTGGCTATTTCAGGGTCCTGTGTTTGGCGCACTGCATTTACATAATTGTTCAAGACTTTCTGAAAAAAGAAGACCAAGTCAGCAACTTACTGACCACCTGCAGAAGAATCTGCACACATTTCAGCCATTCTTTTAAAGCCCGGAAGCAGCTGAGGATCATTCAACATGAGCATAGAATGCCAGTTAAAGCACTCATCCAGGAGGTGCCAACATGTTGGAACTCAACTTATTACATGCTTGAACGTCTGTTTGAGCAGTACAGACCAATCAATGAATATGTCATGCAAAGAGGGGATGCTATTGTGAAAGGCATGATCATTGAGATGGACCAATGGGGCCTAGTTAAATGCCTGACAGAGATGCTACTTCCTTTCGAGCTCTTCACAAGTGAAGTCAGCAAGGAGGACTATACTATGGGCCAAGCTATCCCATTGTTGCACATGCTACAGGAACAGCTGAAGGGGGTGTCTGCAATGTACGCAGGTGTGGAGGAAAAAAAATAAGCATATGAGTTGGTGGAGAGCTTAACCCTTCACTTATCTGAAACTACAAGGGTGCAAAGAGACATTGTGTCATCCAACCATTACATTTCTGCCACAATTCTGGATCCACGGTACAAACAAGTACTGAACACATTGATTCCTTTTTTAGAAGGGGATGTTGCCAAGTACAAAACTTGGATAGCTGCAGTAGCCAGTCGCTTAGAAAAAGAACGGCTGGGAATTAGAGGCCTGCTACTCCCGGCCACAACAAGTACTGCAGGGCAGTGCGGTTGGCTGACAGCAGTCAAAACCACCAACAACACCAAGAACAACATCAACAACAACAAGAACAGGAGCATCAGCCCCACCAAAATCGGCACAGGTATAGTTTCTACAGCAAGTGCTTGTTAGGTCCATTGCTGAGGCAAAGGCAAAAGAGGCCGAGCAAAGGGGAGCACCCTGAGCATTGAGCGGATGGTCCAGGCCTATCTGGATGACTCAACAGAGGTCTTCATTGATCAAAACCCATTGCTGTATTGGTATGGGAAAAGGCACCAATGGCCAGTGCTCAGCAGGCTGGCGATAAACTATCTGGCTTGCCCTGTCGCAAGTTTCTCTTCTAAGCGTGTTTTCGGTGCTGCTGGTGCCGTTCTGACAGTGAGAAGGACCAGTCTCTTGCTCCAAAACGTGGAGAGGTTAACCGTGATCAAAATGAATCAGCACTTTATACCATCGAATTACACCATACCTGAAGTAGCACAGCAGGAAGATGATGACGGCCACTTAGGTCATGGAAGTAGTGTGTTAGATGACCTACTTCTGGGTGAACCACCAAAGTTTGAGGACGAGCTCTACTTCCCTGACAACTAGGCTTTCAACTTGTTACTTTCTTTCTTGTTTATTTACTTTTATTATTTGTGTGTGCCTCTGTCTTTCTGGTTCGAATCACAACAAATCCATCACCACCGTCTTACTCTTTTGTTGCCGGATTGGACTTGCAACTGTGTGCAGTCAGTGAAGAAGTAAGTCCACTCCTCCGAGTCCTGCTCCAGTCCACTCCTGACTCGCCCTAAATCCATTTCCCTCAAGCCAGACATTGGATGGAGAATAGTACAAGAAATGTGTGCCTGCCTCGTCGAGTCGCTCTAAAAACCTGACTATAGCTATCCTCCTTTCTGAGCCGAGATGGACTGCCCCGTAATTACAGGTAAATGATGGCATGCATTGGACGCTGAGTGATTGGTGTTTGTGTTGTTGTTGTGCATGATGTCTACTAGTATTTAATCCACGCTCAAAAAAGTGACTCAAATCAATGTTTACCTTCTTGTTGTTTAATAACAAAATTATACTACGGCAGGCCCATCCATTGCATTTTTGATTCTGGACTCACTTGGTACACTACAGAGTTGGACACCATGATGACAATACCATACTCGTAGTCAGTCAATAGGATCGGAGATGATTGATGGAATAACTCGGGGCGTTTCATGAAGTGGCCTAAAAGGTAAACAAGTCAACAACAACCACACCAGACCTACATGTCTGTCTAGTGGTGGAGGCGAGTGTAGTGGTATGACTGACAGCAGTGCATTGATTTAGTTACTTAATTTGGAAAATGCTATGTTGCTGTGTATGTGTGTTCAGAGCTGTCTGGCTCAAAATCTAAGCTAAGTGGAGGTTGGGTGGGCGCGCGGGCCTGCTCTGTCCTGTTGTTGTTGTAGGTTAATGCTGGAAACAGAGTAGACATGATTTAGCCATGCCGCCTCTGAAAGTGTTCTTGTTGCACTCCGCCTTAATTTATGCATTTTTATTTTTATCCTTGATTTTTCAATATCCCTTTTGTTATTCCATCTACACTTACAGGCCAGCCTTTACCCTGTGCTATACTGGGAAAAACAACTCACACTTACCTTACCAATCCGCATCTACCAGGCAGGCAGTGGCACCCAAGATTGACGGATGGAGCGTCCATGAAAGGAAGGACCAAGAGGAATGCTGAGATGCAACTCCCAATTTGACCATAACATAGTTATAGTATCATCTTTTAGTTTTCATTTGATTCATTTTTTCTCTTCAATCATTACGACTGTGTGTGTTGTTGTGTAATATGTTTGCTTATACATTTGACCCCTACAGCTATTTTTTAATTTTCTTTGCTAGCTTTAAAAGGAAGCCCGGTACAACAGAACATAAAATGTATGTAATTTGGGTCTCTCTGGGGGCAGACAGGCAAGGCCATTGCATCAATCAATCAATCAATCACATAATTTGTAGAGCGCACTACTTACCCGCGAGGGTCTGAAGGCACTGGGGAAGAAAAGGGGGGGGTGCCGCTACTGGTCGAACAGCCAGGTCTTGAGTAGCCTCCTGAAGGTCAGCAGGTCTTGGGTCTGTCATAGGCTGAGTGGAAGGGTGTTCCAGGTCTTGGAGGCGAGGTGGGAGAAGGATCTGCCGCCGGTGGTTGTTCTTCGAATGCGAGGGACGGTGGCAAGGGAGAGGTCGGCGGAGTGGAGCTGGCGGTTGGGGACGTAGGAGGTAGGCTGGGCCGGTCTTGTGGAGTGCCTTGTGTGCGTGGATGAGGAGTTTGAAGGAGATTCTCCTGTCGACGGGGAGCCAGTGCAGGTTTCTCAGGTGGGGGGTGATGTGGCTGTGGCGTGGTACGTCGAGGATCAGGCGTGCAGAGGCGTTTTGAATGCGTTGCAGTCGCTTGATGAGCTTGGCCGGGGCTCCCGCGTAGAGGGCGTTTCCATAGCCGAGTCTGCTACTGATGAGGGCCTGGGTGACTGTTCTTCTTGTATCTGTCGGGATCCACCTGTAGATCTTGCGGAGCATGCGGGGGGTGTTGAAGCAGGAGGAGGAGACTGCGTTGACTTGCTTGGCCATGGAGAGCATTGAGTCGAGGATGACTCCCAGGTTGCGTGCGTAGTCGGTGGGTGTCGGGGCTGCCCCCAGTGTCGTTGGCCACCAGGAGTCGTCCCAGGCTGAAGGGTTGGATCCGAGGATGAGGACCTCCGTCTTGTCCGTGTTCAGCTTTAGTCGGCTGCTCTTCATCCAATCGGCGACAGCCTTCATGCCGCGGTGGAGGTTGGCTTTAGCGGTGTGGGGTTCGTTGGTGAGGGAGAGGATCAGTTGAGTGTCGTCGGCGTAGGAGATTATGTTGAGGTCGTGCTGTCTGGCGATGCGTGCGAGCGGGGCCATGTAGATGTTGAACAGTGTCGGGCTGAGGGATGATCCCTGGGGTACGCCGCAGATGATCTCGGAGGCTTTGGATCGGAATGGGGGAGGCGGACTCTCTGGGTTCTGCCGGAGAGGAAGGAAGTGGTCCATTCCAGGGCCTTGTCTCGGATCCCTGCGTCGTGGAGGCGTGCGCGTAGAGTGTGGTGGCAGACAGTGTCGAAGGCGGCGGAGAGGTCCAGCAGGATGAGGGCTGCGGTCTCACCGTTGTCCAGCAGGGTCCTGATGTCGTCGGTGGCGGCGATGAGGGCAGTCTCGGTGCTGTGGTTACTGCGGAACCCTGACTGGGATGGGTCCAGGATGCTGTTTTCTTCGAGGTATCGGGTTAGCTGTCTGTTGACGATCTTCTCGATGACCTTGGCTGGGAACGGAAGCAGGGAGATGGGCCGAAAGTTCTTGAGGTCTCTCGGGTCCGCCTTGGGTTTTTTGAGTAGGGCGTTGATCTCGGCGTGTTTCCAGCTCTCTGGGAGGGTCGTGGTTTCGAAGGAGAGATTGATGACGTTGCGCAGGTGGGGTGCGATGGAGCTGCTGGCTTTGTTGCATAATAATAATAATTAATAATATACTGCTGCCCTGTACTACTAGTCTAGTACTACTCATAATCATCAAGTCATCATCATGCATGCATTTCCTTTTTCTCCCTTAACAGATTTATGATGGTCGTCTGCCAAAATTGTGTGTTATTCTTATGTAGTGTTTGTCTTTGTCAAACGTTTCCCTCAAATACCCCTTCCCAACCATTCACCAAACCCTAACCCTCTTCCCCCGGGCTGTGTGATTTATAATACTGAGGTGTGACTAAATTAAATTTACACCAATAATTGATCACACACTTGCTGTGGCGGATGTGGTGAAAGCAACACTAACTCAAGGCAAGGTGGCTGTGTCCACCAAAACGCGTCATCCCATCCGATGTCATCGTCTGCCAGAATAAATATTCTCTGTTTGGATTTCTGTTGTCGGTGCCTGCTTTTCATCACAGAAGTTGCAGGACTTTTCAGGAATATATATATGTATTGGCCACACTGGCAACATATAGATTAGATTGCCCACTCATGCTCAGTATTCGCTATTCAATTTTTTTTCCAGAGGAACATAATTAACCCATCATAATTATTAATTGTCAGCATCGATTTATCATCCTTCCAGCACTAAAGGTTACACTTGTACATTTCATAGGTCGAGTCAACTTCAGTTTGTAACTTGTACTAGGCTATCCCTGCCACCATTATGTTTTATTTTACTTTAACATTGCTTATCATTCATCATCACGGTTTCTTGTTTGGCAGTCTTCTTCTTGTGTACTGTACTTCTACTACTCATTCCCTAGTCTCCCTCAGGTGACTGACTGTCCCATTTTCTTTTTTTGCAAATGCAACTGTCTACTACTGCTACCACTACCCACCATGGCACCTTAGGAAACCAAACCATCACCATGCAGCCATCGCTTTGCCTAAACATCAATCACAGGTAATAGAAGAAGTGTGGGGGAGGCAATAATGTATATACTATGGAAATTAATTAATTCACACACCCACATCCTTCCGAGTACATACTACAAAGGGGTTTTAGTTGCAGAATGCATAGACTAGAAGGAGAGACTGACAGTAGTAGGACAAGTGAGGGTACTGCACCTATCTGTTGGTGTGTTACTCTATTGGCAGATTTCAAAAACTGGCTGCGGCCCTGCAGCAAAAGGAGGAAACAAACAACGTGACGTATAAGAGTAACCCCCCCAGAAGAGATTTACATCATATGTATTGTAAAGCTATAAATAATTTATTACCCTAACAAATATAAACTAGAAGAAGAAACCCACAACACCTGACCTACCCCTCTCCCTAACCCCAACCAATGTCCAGTAAATTAAATAAATGTCCATGATTGTCCACATCAAGAAGTTCAAGAAAACCCCAAGTTTCCCCAACATCCCACCCACCAAAAAAAAGATTAAAAAAGGGGTAAGGGTCGAAGACGGCGGGGGTGCCGGCTAGTGTGCTCAAGGATCTCCTCCAGCCTGGCCTCCAGGCGCGCCATCTGGAGGAGCATGCGGTGCCGAAAGTTCCTGCAGGAACAACAGGGGTGGGCAGATGTGGATGATGAATTTGATGATGATGGGCCGCGGGCGGCTGCCAGAACATAGCGCCGTACCACCGAAGGCACGAGGGGGCTAGCTAGGGCCCGGGCATTGGAGGAAGCTGCAACTGCCACCTCCTCCGCCAGGACAACCAACCGGCGATATTCTTGCCAGATGGCCTCCAGCTTCCGTTGCCGGGCCTTGGCTGCTAACTCCTGCCTGTTGAGTTGAGAAGGAGTAGCTATATCAAGAAAGAAAAAAGACAATTGTAACCAATACTCTTAGCAAAACAGTAACACAAAATTACACACATAAAAAGTATAGTGGCACAGTAGCACTAGCAGTTGTGGTATCCTCCTCACTTCCTCTGCCCCTAAGATTTGGATGTGATGATTAGACTTTCAGGCACTAGGCACTATGGAGTAGACAAGTATTCCTCTGCTCTATCTTGTTTAGCACAATTAATCTTGTAGGCATGCCAGCTCAGTCAGCTTGTGCCCTAGACAGACATACGTGTGTCGCAGACTCACATTACTTTACTACTGTCTGCAGGTAGGGCAGCTGTAATACACAATTAACTATTTTTCCATTACGGCCATACTCTGTTAAATGAATGGCAAATGCTCAATTTCACTTTCACCCTGACTACTGCAATAAGACACATGACATGCTTATGAATGATGATGATATACGGCACGACATCATGTCACTCACATGATGATGATGATGATGACATACTAATTTGTAAGTAGTTACCATGCACCCGATAGGCCACTCATGGCTGACACGGTCAAAATGACATGGGTACGGATTGGAGCAGAAGTGGGCCTCGGAGTCGGAGGGAGGCGATTGATGATGGGTGGGTAGGGTACATAATAGTCATGCACAGTATATATATATATTTTTTAATTTGTTTTTAAATTAATTTTATTTAACAGTCCATAGCAGTTTACATAATACAGTGTCCGTAACATTATAGCAAGGAGAAATATCATGCAGTCTGCAAGACATGAATGAAAATAAACAAAGCAAGAGAAATAATCAATTAGATATGCAGAAGGGACAGCGGCCACATATTGAATAACACTCTACTGTAATGGGTATTTCAGCAACCAACATCACACCAAGTGAAGAAAAAAAATATATATAACCATGTACATCAGTTTTACCTTCAATGATATATCACAATTTAAGAGACTAGTTTCTGCACAGTAATATTAAACACCGTCCGTTCATTCTCATCCCTTGACAACAAATACTGTTTATACAGGCCCCAAAAATTCTTGGGGCGACTCTGTGGGGGCATTAACTCACTCTATGTTTCGGACCGCGTATTACAAAAAATCATATCTCTTTCCCACTCAGATTTTGAGGGAGGAGGTCCTCATGCCCAATGCATAGCTATTCGCCTCTTAGCCAGAAGAAAGCCCAATCCCAGAAGCTTCCTAATCCCTTTAGGGTGTGGTTTAGTATATCCCAACAGGGCTAATAGGGGATCCGGAGTAAGTGGAGTACCAACGATGCTCCCCAGTTCCATGAATATCTGTTTCCAAAAAGCAGCAATCTGTGGACATACCCATGCCGTATGAAAAAAATCTGCACCGCTTGCCCCGCAGCGCTCACATCAAACCATATCTGTGGAGGCGGAAGGGTGTATAATATGTTCTGTTCAAAAACTTAAAGTGTATTAATCTATGCCTACCATTTAAAGACACTGATTGGGTGACCTCGCAGCAGTACTTCCATAGCCTATCATTAATGGGTACCTCTAAGTCTAACTTCCACTGAGCTCTTGGCGGGGTGTAATTGGCGCGGCAGTATTCCTGGGACATGATGTATATGTTAGAGATCAACTTATACGGGGTTTTGGCACGCAAAAGGTAAGTGAAAGACGGGAGAGTCAGAGGCTCTAAATATTCATCTCCCAGCAGCGCCCTCAAAGCGTGTCGTACCCTTAAGTATTGAAATTGTGCCAAGGAACTAGCACCGTGATCAACCGTGGTGACCTCATCCCACGTCCGGGCTCTGCCCTCAGAGAAGAAATCACCCATTTTAATAATCTGGACATTTCTTAGCGCTATCTTGACAGCAGCTTCAGTGCCCAAAGAAAACCATTGGCACCAATCCAATGGAAGTAAGGGAGAATAAAGCAGAGTGCCCGCTTGCCTTTTTAATAGTTCACTCCATGCATAGACCGTAGAGTTTACAGAGTCGAGAACACCATAATGTCTGATGGGAGGTTGAGTGAGTCGCTGAGGAAGCGGGGAAGGGTCAGAAGCAATACTCTCTATGAGAAGGTATGGGACAGTGTGCGGTCCGTGGCACCAGTAATAACCATGCGAGCCATGAGCAGCTCTGTAGAAAAGCTCAAGGTCTGGGGCACCCAGACCACCCATAGAGTAGGGGAGTGTAAGTGTATCCATCTTGACCCTGGGGGATTTCCCCACCCACGCCAGCCTAACCATCAGAGCCTTGAGATTTTTAAGAAAATGTCGGGGAACCACCATAGGTATATGAGTGAAAAGGAACAGCAGTCTAGGCAAGACTATTATCTTCATCAGAGATACGCGGCCCACCAGAGAGAGTGGTACCTTGATCCATCTCTCGATATCGCTCTCCAGCTTAGCGATTGCCCTACGGTAGTTGTCACGCAACACCACTTCAGAATCAGTGTGCACTTGTATGCCTAAGTATCGGACCGCCTCATTGGTCCATTGTAAAGGGAAGTCCAAGTTAAATGGGACCTTCGAGGGGGTAAGTGGAAATATGATGGATTTATCCCAATTAATTTTTAATCCCGATATTCCTCCAAATTTTATAATTTCCCGAATTAAAGGGGAAAGGTTGATGGCGGGGTCCCGAGCGTATATTAACATGTCATCCGCATAGGCAGAGATAATCAAATTATAGTTAGGGAAACTAATACCGCGATGCCCATGATATTCCCTCAGCGCACGTGCTAAGGGCTCTGAAACTATAGCGTATAATAATGGAGAGAGGAGGCAGCCCTGCCTTGTACCCCGGGATATTGAAAATGAAGATGAGACATAATTACTAATTTTAACCCTTGCTGCCGGCTGGTTATATAAGACAGAAACCAAACCAATGAAAATATCTCCAAACCCCATCCTACGTAGCACTGCCATCATAGAAGTCCACTCCACAGAGTCAAATGCTTTTTCGGCGTCTAAAAAAATGGCGGCAGCCTAAAGTTCGGGTTTAATGTGCTGTATGACGCCAAATACAATACTTAAGTTTTGGGTAAGCGTACGACCCGGGACAAAGCCAACCTGCTCCGGGCCAACCAGTATGGGGAGAAGAGGGGAAACTCTATTGGCAAGAATTTTAGCAAATATTTTTGTGTCTACATTTAGGAGTGAGAGAGGTCTATAGGATGCACACAATTGAGGGGGTTTGTTGGGTTTTAATAGGGTAACTATGAGTGCCTCCCTCATTGATTGCAGCATTATACCAGTGTCCGCAATTTCCTCAAATAATTTACGATTGTGGGAAAGCAGAAGATCTATGTAAGTTTTATAGAAGGGAACCGTAAGTCCGTCCAAACCCGGGGCATTGCCGTCCGGCATAGAATTCAAAGCGATGCGAATTTCAGTTGCATCAAGCTGCCTCATAAGATATTCTCTGTGAGAGTTGTTTAGCCATGGTAGTTGCACATGCTCCAAATAGTCAAGAACTGCGGACTCATCAACCGTAATACGTGAACTGTACAGGTCACTATAGTACTGACTAAATGCTTGCGCTATTTCCGAAGGATCTGTCAGGATGGTACCATCACCCCTGTCTAAGTCAGAAATCCCCCTCGAATCCCTCTGTTGTTGGGCCAGTGCAGCCAATACGGCTCCCGGCCTGTCGCCCTCGCCGTAGGATTTAGCAATAGTGTACTTCCCCATGTGCTTAACCTCAGCATCAGCCTCTGCACTGTATTCCTCAAGCGTTTCTTTCATAGCCTTTGATATCTGAGGGTCGCTGCACCCCTGAGAAGCCAATTCTAATTCTACAAGCTTTTTTTCTACAGTGGTAAGTCTACCCCTGATCGAGCGCAAAACACCGGCATGCTTACTAATGGTCACCCCCCTTATATATACTTTAAATGCCTCCCAGACTGTGGTGAAGTGCCTAACGGAGTCTATGTTAATAGTAAAGAAGTCGGTGATAGCGGTGGCTAGCTCACCTTTGAACGCAGTGTCAAGTAGGGAATATGGGGGAAATCTCCATGTAAACGGAGCAACAACCCGTGGCGGTGTTTCAACCTCTAGGATAATTGGGGAGTGATCTGAAAGAGTGTGAGGCATGACTTTGCAGTTACGGACACCGGAGAGGAGCAATCTGTCCAGTAGAATATAGTCAATCCTAGTGTGTGTGTCATGAGGGGCTGAATAATGAGTGAATCTACAAAAACACAAGAGAGAGAAAGGGATTTCCACAAAAAATGTGGAGGGGAATACTCCTGATCCCCTTTAAATCTAGTAAACAAACAATGGGAGGAGTACAACCAGGAGACAAGTCAATGACTCCGAAGTATTAGGAAAAAAGGGCACAAGAAAAGAAATGTCCTTTCTTAATGAAGACCCCTCACTCACCAACCTAGTTGGTGACATGCTTCATCATCGGGGTCCCACCCGAATGGCCGAATGCCATCCGGGTGTGCTTCAACACCTGATTACAGTGGAGCAGGTTGTTTTTTTGTGTAGGTGAGTGAAAAAAGTGATTTAAAAATTGGCCAGATATAACTCAAAAATTTAGTTTAATTATGGAGCTACTGGGCAATATTAAAAATTAGTAACAAGACACCCTTTTAGTTAAATTGACCAACTGGTATCTTCAAGTAAAAATGTGCAGAAAAGTGCGTAGAAAGGTCTACATGTTTCAACCTATAATCGATAATACTAGGTTTTCGTCAGGACCAAAAGTACGTGACCCGGGTGGTATACACGCGCTAAGGTGTACCCTGCCCTTGATCACTGTTACCTAACTCTGTACTCACAGTTAGGAGACCTTTCATCTGAGTAGTTGAAAGGAAAAAATTATATGACGCAAGTTCGCGTGCCTCATGGGAGTAGGGGTCGTGATGCTGGCTCAAAAGCGCAATTGCGTGTCACCAGTCACCGGCAGCTGTGCCTACAATACAGACCCGCCACTGCTCCCCGTATTATATTTGCTTCTAAGTTCCGATCTCATTCCCAATCATCTCTCAGTCTCAACTCCAATCCCCTTTGATGGGCCAATTATTAAGTCTGCATTTAATCTTCTTAATGCATAGATGGACGCATGCATATTGCATTTGCATACACCAAATTGGTTGGTTGCTATTCAGTCACTATACGAACTACAAAAGGTTCTACTAGGACTGAAGTCATATGAGAGGACGCGTCACGCAGGCCGCTAAATTACATAATACTAACTACTACCACTATCTTAGTGACAGGACAGGACAGCCTGATAGGACAAAGGAAAGGACTAGAGTCTTTCCTATCTGCATTACCTAATTTAAATTCTCTAACCTCTCTTACATAACCAACCCAAGAGAGCGCAAAGTTGCAAACATGTACGATTAGTTAGTAGCGCCGAGAACCTGTCTGGAAGTAACAATAACATAATATAAGATTTTTAAACATAAGTTGCCTGCATGCAGCAGCAGCATGTTAGCTATTTGCGAGAAAAATAATATTTGCTATAACACAGAACAGAAGAACACAATAGTAATATAATTAGCTACTCACCAAGCCCCGGGACCTCAACACCTAGCAGGTCTGGCAGGTCCTGCTCCGGGTCCAGGATGTCAGACCACCGGTGCGTCAATTGGTTATGGGTGAGCCGGACCCCAGAGCAGCAAAACACTGCCCGGTGCACACTCTTCCTCTGCCGGTGACCAGTGGCGGCTCGCATAGGGCAGGCTGCAGGGCGGTGGGGTGGTGGGGCGGGGGAGGGGAGGGGCAGGGTGGAGGGGGTAGTAAACTCGGACATACGACGGAACGGAGAAACATAATATTTACTTTCCTCCGTTCCGTCGTATGTTCGAGTTTACAACCCCCCACCCTGCCCCTCCCACGCCCCGCCACACCACCCCACAGCACGCCCTATGCGAGCCGCCACTGCCGGAGTCGCTCCTGGAGCCCGTACCTGGACCCAGGCCTGCCGCCTGCTGCCAGGGTTAAGGGGAGGTGATGCTGGACAAAAAAAGCAGTGCGGCCACCTCCACCTCAGAGAATAAGGCCCGTGGCTGCACTCCTTCTGGGTGCCGCCTTCCGCAAGGAAGGCGGTCGCGGCTCTCGCTCCTCGACCTCTTCCCCTGGCCATTAGTCTTTTTAAGACTCTTCACCATGGTTCTGGGTAGGCGGGGTGGAAAAGAAAATGTAGGAAGTAAGAAAGTAAGTAAAAAAAATGTTAAAAGCAAGTAATAGAAAAAGAGTGAAAAACGCACTAAAAACACACAAAAAGAAAAAATCGCAAATTATACAATCAGGAATAGAGAGGGATAGATAATAAATAAAAAGATCAGAAAAAAGTTTCTAGAAACAAAGGATTGGAAAGATATAGGGAGGATAGAAAAACAGGCTCAGAACCATAGCAAAAAGAGAAAAACAAGATGGCCGCGTCCATTGGCGACCGCGTGGTGATGTTTGCGTGATATTTCCCCCCGAGCACGCAATAAGTGTCCCCGAACACGAACACGTAATATGTGTCCCGAACGTCAAAAACGCATTGTGAACGGGCGGAACAAGCAACTCCGTGTGCTCGCGGAACTCCACGTAGCTTGCGGAGGTTTTCTGCAACTTCGCGGAATTCCGCATAGCGCGGCTACGTGAACTCCGCCCAGGGTTAATCTTCACATTCAATTTCGGACTCTTGTTTTTCTCTATCATATGCCACAGCTTTTTGTGTCAATGTTTGCATTTTCCCCGTCCGTGCATCTCTTTCCATCTTTAACCCCTTCGATGCTCATGACGGAATGGTTCCGTCATGAGCATCAGTGCCCCTGTGCTCATGACGGAACCATTCCGTCATGAGGCCAGGGGCACGAAATCCCTCTGCTGCAGACATCAGAGGGATTTCTATTTCACCCCTGTGACCTTGGGAGCTGGGGAAGAGCTTCCCCAGCTCCCGAGGCTCCCTCCCTGGTTTCTGTGCCATGAGGATCAGCGCGCACGTCGCGCTGTCCTCATTGCACAGAAATCGAAACTGAAATGAGCCTTTAGGCTCATTTCAGTTTCACTTTCTATGTGCTCAAAGGGCTATCTCAGCCCCCGGGCACGTAGAAAGACGGGAGAGGTATCATTGGAAAGGGGAGAATCTCCCCTTTCCAATGGTACCTCTCCCAGTGGATCCCTAGCTTAGGGATCGCCCCAGGAGGGCGATCCCCAAGCAGGGATCCACCCACTAGACACCAGGGAGGGGGAGCGGCCCCTTGGGCAAGGGCTTTGGCTCCCCCCAATTTTCTTTTGGTGTGATTTAGTCTTTTTGCCCCCTTGGGGGGCAGATGGGGGTAGTAGCCCCCAATCTGCCCCCCCCAGGGGGGCAAAAATCCCACAAGACACCAGGGATATTTTTTTATGCCGCATAATTTATTAGGGTGGGGGCTGCCCATAAATGGCATGTCCATGCCCCCACCCCGCAAAATTTACAGCCTTTCTGCCCCCCCTGGGGGGCAAAAAGCCCACTATACGCCAGATATTTTTTTTTAAATTATAATTTGTGGTGGGGGCTGCCCAATATGGGCATGCCCATGCCCCCACCCATCCCCCGCAAAAATGACAGCCTTTCTGCCCCCCCTAGGGGGCAGATGGGGGCATTAGCCCCAAATCTGCCCCCCCGGGGGGGCAAAAAGCCCAGTAGAGGCCAGGGATTTTATGGGCAAATTTTAATTAGGATGGGGGCATTGGCATGCCCATTTTGGGCAGCCCCCACCCTAATTAAAATTTGCCCAAAAAACTCCCCCAATCTGCCCCTGGGGGCAAAAAGCCCACTAGACGCCAGGGATTTTTTGGGGCAAATTTGAATTAGGGTGGGGGCTCCCAAAACGGGCATGCCCATGCCCCCACCCCCTCCCCGCAAAAATAACAGCCTTCCTGCCCCCTGGGGGCAGATGGGGCAGTAGCCCCCAATCTGCCCCCGGGGCATAAAGCCCACTAGATGCCAGGGATTTTTATGGGCAAATTTTAATTAGGGTGGGGGCATTGGCATGCCCGTTTGGGCAGCCCCACCCTAATTAAAATTACCCAAACTCCCTGGCGTCTAGTAGACTTTCTGTCCCCCCTGGGGGGCAGATGGGTGCATTAGCCCCCAATCTGCCCCGCCGGGGGGGGCAAAGAGCCCACTAGACGCCAGGGATTTTTTTGGGCAAATTTGAATTAGGGTGGGGGCTGCCCAAAATGGGCATGCCCATGCCCCCACCCCCTGCCCGCAAAAATTACAGCCTTCCTGCCCCCCCGGGGGGGCAAAAAGCCCACTAGACGCCAGGGATTTTTTTGGGCAAATTTTAATTAGGGTGGGGGCTGCCCAAAACGGGCATGTCAACGCCCCCACCCCCCACCCGCAACAATGACAGCCTTTATGCCCCCCCTGGGGGGAAGATGGGGGCAGTAGCCCCCAATCTGCCCCCCCAGCGGGGGAAAAAAGCCCACTAGACGCCAACGATTATGCTGGCTTTTTTATGTGTGGGGGTGGGGGCTGCCCAGAATGGGCATACCAATGCCCCTACCCCCCCAAAAAATAGCCACAGTGTTTCTGCCCCCCTTGGGGGCATATCAGGGCAACCCCACCCCCAGGGCGGCAGAAAGCCGACTAGGCACGGATTTGTTTTTAGCAATATGCCTACCTGTGGATTTTGGGCCCTAGCGCAGCCGGCACATAGGGAAACCTAGCAAACCTGTACATTTTTGAAAACTAGACACCCAGGGGAATCCAGGACGGGGTGACTTGACTGGCTCTCACCAGGTTCTGTTACCCAGAATCCCTTGCAAACCTCAAAATGTGAATAAAAAAACACTTTTTCCTCACATTTCTGTGGTGGAAAGTTCTGGAATCTGTGTGGATCCACAAAATTCCACTCACCCCGCATTTCCCAAAGTCTGCCGAGAAAAATGATACCTCACTTGTGTGGGTGGGTCAAGTACCCGCGACAGGCAAAAGCCCAAAACCTAGTGAGGCGACATCAAAATTACCTATTACAAACCAACCTGGTTTTGCACGGGGGGTTACCTGGGTTTTTGGCCCTGGGGTCGGCGGCCATCTAGGGAAACCTACCAAACCCACACATTTCTGAAAACTAGACACCCGGGGGATTCCAGGGAGGTATGGCTTGCATGGATCCCCCAACGTTTTCTTACCCAGAATCCCCTGCAAACCTCAAATTTAGCTGAAAAAAATCACTTTTTCCACACATTTTTGTGTGGGAAAGTTGTGGCATCACTGGGCTGACACCAATTTTCTACCACCCAGCGTTCCCCCAGGTCTCCCGATACAAATGGTGCCTCACTCGTGTGGGTGGCCCAAGTACCCGCGACAGGCAAAGGCCCAAAACGTATTGAGGCGACATCAAAATTGCCTATCACAAAACGACCTGGTTTTGCAAGGGGGGTCCCATGACTTTTTGGCCCGGGGCTCGGCGGCCACCTAGGGAAACCTACCAAACCCACACATTTCTGAAAACTAGACACCCGGGGAATTTCAGGGAGGTATGGCTTGCGTGGATCCCCCAACATTTTCTTACCCAGAATCCCCTGCAAACCTGAAATTTTGCTGACAAAAAATCACTTTTTTCACACATTTGTGTGTGGGAAAGTTGTGGTATCACCGGGCTGACACAAATTTCCTACCAGCCAGCGTTCCCCCTGGTCTCCCGATAAAAATGGTGCCTCACTCGTGTGGGTGGCCCAAGTACCCGCGACAGGCAAGGGCCCAAAACGTATTGAGGCGACATCAAAATTGCCTATCACAAAACGACCTGGTTTTGCAAGGGGGGTCCCATGACTTTTTGGCCCGGGGCTCGGCGGCCACCTAGAGAAACCTACCAAACCCACACATTTCTGAAAACTAGACACCCTGGGGATTCCAGGGAGGTTTGGCTTGTGTGTATCCCCCAATGTTTTCTTACCCAGAATCCCCTGCAAACTTGAAATTTTGCTGAAAAAATCATTTTTTTAACACATTTGCGTGTGGGAAAGTTGTGGCATCACCGGGCTGACACAAATTTCCTACCACCCAGCGTTCGCCCAGGTCTCCCGATAAAAATGGTGCCTCACTCGGGTGGGAGTCCCAAGTACCCGCGACAGGCAAGGCCCCAAAACGTATTGAGGCGACATCAAAATTGCCTATCACAAAATTACCTGGTTTTGCAAGGGGGGTCCCATGACTTTTTGGCCCGGGGCTCGGCGGCAACCTAGGGAAACCTACCAAACCTACCGAGTGAGGCACCATTTTTATCGGGAGACCTGGGCGAATGCTCGGTGGTAGGAAATTTGTGTCAGCCCGGTGATGCCACAACTTTCCCACAAAGTATCTCAATTCAAAGGTCATTCCATTCGGGCCTGCCACTAGACAAGTGGGAGAGGGCCTCTATCTAGTGGGAAAGGTATGCGCTAATAAGAACAGTGTATTCATTACTGGAACAGGACAGAAGTGAAGGAAACAAAACTCTAAGGGGAGCATTTCTCAGAATTTAAACGAGATCAGTTTCGAACAGCTTAAAATGGCGCCTATAAAGAAAATGGCGCAGCGAATGCTAACTTACATAGGGCAATGCGCTAACATGAACATTTCTATTCTAACACTGCAGGGACAGTTTATAATCTTATTAGACCGGGCACTAGAGGGACTGTCTCGCCAGCACTGAAGGTGTACAACTCTGTGTATCAGTGATGCTAGTTACGGAGCAGGATTGTGAGGTTTTAATAAAAGTTGTTCTTTATAGGCTTAGGAAAATCGTTTTCTTCGACAGCTGTTGAATTTACTACTTCTAGCTTTATTATTCACTCAGAGCTGAATCGTTTAATTTCTGAAAGGGTTCATCTGGTCCCTCTTTTGATGTGGGTCAGTATTTGGACAAACTCGACAGCTACTCTATGCAGGGATATCATTCTCGAGTGTCTCAGTCTGGAAAAGGTTTTTTCTATCCCATGGCTGAATTATATTCGGGATACTCTAGTTACCCTGGGATTGTCTTCTCTTTTTACTGAGCCAACTAGTATTAATAAAGCAGACAAGACAAAGGTGAAAGCAACATTCCTGGAACACTTTGAAGATGTAAGAATGAAAAATGAGATAGTCAAATGTACAGTCTAGAATTATTATAGATCTTTAGTTAGAGGGGCACCAACTATGTATCTATCCCTTGATCTTATACAATGGAAGCGGTCACTTCTCTTCCGCTTTAGCAGGCTCAATTTATTTGTGTGTTTTAAAAATGTCCCAGACCTAGAGCAGAATATAGTATCATCTTGCCCATGTGACAATCAATCCAAACAAACACTACTGCACTTTATGTTTTTCTGCAATTTGCACAGTTTATCACGTAAGCACTATTTGAAGACTTTGTTATGTAAGTTAAGATTTCAATGGTGTAGAGTAGCTTTGCTTTATTTACAGTATTTAAGTTCATCTGAAATTTGCTACTGTGTTTGTGCCTTTCTGAAACGGGCATATTTTATGATGAAGCATGTTTTTAGGTCTTATGAAGATTTACACATATGCATGATTTTATTGCATTAGACCAAAGTGTCTTTCTTTCAGAGATTGTTTTCGAAAGAGTTACATTTGCATTTTTGTTGTTCTTTGTCTTTTTGTACTTCGCGGTTTTCTTTTATGACATATATAGGTCGAATAAAGATTCTGAATTGATTAAAAAAATTATTGAGTGTGATTAGTTAACATCTGGAGGTATTAGTCGCCACTGGACAGATCCTCAACAGTGGTGTACTCTCAATGGAGTTATGGGATGTGCATGATCTGCTTCCCAGTGGTAAGTAGTTTTCTCTGCATTTGTTGTTTTTCTAATATACTTTCCTTCTATTTTGCATTGCAAACACCCCCCCACCCCCACTTGAGGTCAGAATGCATTGACTAACACCAGTGGAGCATACACAACAAGGAATGGATTTATCTGCCACCTTGTATAAGTGACTAGGGATATTTAATTGGCAATAAAAGAGCTCTCCTTTTACCTCCAGGAGGAGGGAATTACTCAAAATATGTGGGCCGTTTGGACGGCCTAGGGTCCGACTAATTGATCCTCTAATTGATGTCTATTTTAATAATTTCTCCGAAGTTTTGGGTCTAATATATTCAAAATGTTTGTAAGATGACTATTTAATCACTATTTTTTTTTGCTTTGGGCACCAAAATGTGGAGATAGACTAGTACTACAGGGTCACAAGTTAGATGTTTTTCGTTGGCACAACAGAATAATTGTTGCATGCCAAACATGTTGTATTGATGTTAACTGATTTATTAACAATACTCCATGTGGTAGCCTGAGAAGTGTATTTCAACATTATGAAATCACTGGTTGATAAATGCCCTCTCGTGTGAGAGAAAGATCCATGCAATAGCGTTGTGATTACTTGTTAAATTTATAGCTGATCGGATTTTCTTGAACTGCCCCCAGCCCCAACGCTCCTTAACGAGCACACCCCGTTCAATTCATACTTAGTAATGTTGGAGGCAGCACAGCGCTTCGAATCCCTTCAGACGACAAGGGAGATGCTAACCAGCCCAATTAGGAGCTAGCCTAAAATCCTGGATCCTCTCCATCCAAGTACACAACAATAGAGCTGGTGAACCGGAGAGCAGGAGTCTGATGTAATCTAAGCAGACGTCTGCAAACACGGTGGAAAGGGGCAGCCCTCATTGTGTAACTCGGTCTTTCCATCACGGCAGGTTGGTAGCAGGTTTTGTTTTGCGGCCTTGTTAATTATGCAGAGGGACAGTCTGAGCCCCTCTCTTTATGAAGCCACTTCGTTTCATTTGGACGCAATCTGTCAGTGTCTGTGTGGAGAGCGTGGAACCGCCGCGTCTCCGCACAGCTCCCTACGCACTGTTCATTATGTGCCCATGATTCATGTCTTGCTTTGCTGGCAGAGACAGAGAGTGGCCTTGATGCTGCGTTTTCATCGCTTCTCGCACGGGCATTATCAGATTGCTGCCGCTCCTGATCATTATTTTTATCATTATCCTCCAACTCTACTTAACACGCCATATTGCCCCCAGTAAAGGTAATGTATTATGCAGTATATTACATCTGTGGAACAATCGGCTGGAGGTGAGCTAGCCTCAAAGCAATGTCTCAGTAAACATCATGAAAATAAAACTATCAAATTCAATAAAACTAGATTCAACAAACAAAGAAAACACCGAACAGAAGAAAACTGTGAACGTTCTGGGTTTTTCAAATATCCTATGGAAGAGAGTTACAAATATCAAGTATTGCAGATGACAATGACTGCCTTCTACCTTTACCATCGACACTTCCCCCCTGAGTCTACTGTGTGAAATCCTCAGCTGGCCATCAGAAGCACAGAACGTGGTGCTCGGAGGCCTACAAAGCACCACCTCCTCTACATACCACACAGATGCTGTTAACATACCTTGCCCTGCTTTATTCACTTCAGTGCTGTTGCATAGATCTTATTGAACATACCTGGATACAGTGCATAATACACAATGGTAACCCCCCCGCAGAATCTTGTGAGGTTCCCTGACATTTGTAATCACTCATATTTTAGTCTGAAGGTTGAATGGGGTGTGCGCTGAAAGGGTGGACATCCATCTGCTCTGCAGGGGCCTGCGTTACACCCCTGTCTGGATAGCGTGTCTTAGGGGCATATTATCAAGAACGGCGTTAAAATTATCGCCGCTTTAGCGGCAGAAAACTGCCGCTAAAGCGGCGATAATGGGCTTGATAATATGCCCTTGAGAATTCCAATAGAAGCCCATGTTCACACCAGAACATGGGCTTCTATTGGAATTCTCAAGGGCATATTATCAAGCCCATTATCACCGCTTTAGCGGCAGTTTTCTGCCGCTAAAGCGGCAATAATTTTAACGCCGTTTCTTGATAATATGCCCCATATAGACTCTGGCTCAGTAAAACTTTTATCGTTGATCAAAGACAAAGCTGCACTATCAAAGAGGGTCACAGTTGGATCACCCTGAGCACCTATACAGCCTTGGCCCCTCAAAAATATTTCAACATAGGTTATGCTAAAACCGTCGAAATCCAATTCCTGAAATATCAACTGGGGCTGCTACCTTGCATATAGCACCTCCCACACTGGCTCAGGGATCAAGTGGGCTCCACCTGCCGCTTATGTGGCACAGCATCAGAGGACCTGTTGCACCTCTTATGCACCTGTAAAGATCTTTTGAAGGAACGGAAACAATTACTGAAACCTCACTTCAATCAAAGAGGAATCCGGACACAGAGGCAAGCCGTGTTGGCCTGCTTCGCACCAGAGGACCCACAGCTGAATTATCGATTTGTAAAATGTTTGACACTGGTGGCCCAAAAAATGCCAGCTCATTGAGGGAGGGACACCGAGCCAAAACACTACAGCAAATCTAAAGCTTTTCGATGGAATCATTGAAATCATGCAACACCTTCTCTTTCGCAGAGGCCATACAGTATAACAACACGAAACAAATCTGCGGGGAAAACAGGCTCTCCATTGATGACTACTTCTCTAAAGACGTGCAAAACTGAACTCAAAAACCCAATTCATTGTTTGATTTCCTTATTTCTAATGCAATCAAATCTATTACCTGTAATTGGAAAAACGCTACATTACCTACAGTTAATGCATGGTGGGAATGGATTATTTTTCTTAGACGTGGGCAATGCTCTTTTAAACGCTCTCCTAATGATTTCTCTCCTTCTAGGTCTAATATGTGGTCCAGTCTAGATTCCTATATCATTGCATGTTCTGCAATTTAAAATACTTATTTCAATTTTTATTAGTCAAACTTTGCTTACTGTAGCCCTTTTTTTAAATTGTTTATATTATCATTTATATCTATTATGTATTTCTTAATGCTGGTATAGGTATTCTATTTCATTATTAATGGTTGTTTTTTATTTCTTATATTGTAATATGTTCCTATAGTCTACTGTTCGGTATTATTCTTTGTATTGTGTTTAATATTTATGAAAAATTCATTCACTAAAACATTTTGAACATAAAAAAAAAACAATTCATAATGAAAATGGCTAACAATTTATTTTAAACAATATTTTATCATTTTTTACAATCATTAATGCTGTACCTTGATGCAATGGTTTTAAGTGACTGCTAATAAAATAAACTTGAAACTTGATTAGACTCTGGCTCAGATTTATCAAAGGATTGCATTGTCCTTGCATCATGCAGGGAGATGCAATTGCAATGCAATCCTTAAGTCAGATTTACCAAGCCACGCAAGACCACCTTGCGTGGCACTGAGTGGCTTGGTAAATCCATAGTAACGCAATGGCCACACAAGTCTCTGCCTTGAATTACCCTAGGTGTTACATGGGTGGAGCATGGTTGGAGCATAGTTGTTCCTACGCATCCACCCAAGCTTTTTGGGGCATTCTCCGATTTATCAAAATTGTACACCTTCCAGATAGAGGCGGAATAAGTAGAAATATCTTTATTTTTTCCTAGTTGTTTCACCTTTCTAAGGGCATGATTATGAGTTGAAGCATTATTTATCACCACTGATAAATGACGATACCATTGGGTTTGTTATCTATCAGGTGCGATAAATAACACCTATTATGACTTCATGGGGAATAACACGCAGATTATAATGTTTGAGGCACCAAATCTGCATGATATGGTAAATACCATATATTTTCCCTGTAAATTTTGGCAGGTTTGACCTGCTGAAATGTAATGAATGTTGGGTTATTTAATACATTATATAATTATTGGATGTGTTAAATATAACTAAACTCATAATCCTGTCCTGTGTGTAAACAGGGGTTTACGCACTGGACAGAATTTTACGAGCCGCTCATAATTTGGGTTTCTGTATTCTGCATTCTGCAGCACGCTTAGAAAGAGGAAACTGCCTCTAAGGATTGTTTGATTGTTTTGTGCAGGAAGGTGTTCCTCCCTGCACAAAAACAATCCTGCCTGCATCGCAATCCTGCCTGCAGACAAGGGTGCTAACGTTGGTGTTAAGCAGCACATAGGCCCTCATTTACGGGGAGTTGGCTTAGGGCAGCACCACTAGTCTTCCTGCTGCACTGCCCTACGCCAATGTGAAAGGGTAGGAATGCATCATATTTCTGAAATACGGTGCATTCCTGTTCTGGGCGTTGCATGGGAAAGCCCTCCACAATGCCATAGAATGCCTCCCAGGTGCAGAGTAAGGCAACACAGTGACTTGCGCTGCTTTGTCTTACTCCATGTCTATGAAGCCATGCAGCGTGGCCTCATAGATATGATTGAGAGGCTTGTGCCGCCGGAGCATAAAAAAAGCCTCTCATAAAGAAGCCCCATAGTGCACCAGCACAGGGAGAGAGCTGGAATGTACCATATCTTGTTAGATTAGACACTTAGAGAGAGGAAAAAACAAGGAGAAATAAAGATACTTCTCCTCGTTGCACCACCCCTGGGAAGGTGCAGCATTTTGACACATTCCTAGGTTAACCAGTATTATTAAATCTGTGAATGCGCCAACATCCATGGGTGGATGCGGGGAACAGCCATGATCCACCCATGGAATGCCTTCCCAGGGCAGAATAACGCTATGCCGCAATTTGCACTGCCTTGCATTACTCCAGATTTACCAAGCAATGCAAGGCCAAACAAGGTGGAATTGCGTTGCTTTGTAAATCTAGGTACTGCATTCCCCTTGTGACACGATGCATGCCACAGAGGCAATGCAATGCCATACTAAATCTGCCCCTGAATCTCTTCAATATGGCGAAAGCTAGTGATTAAGCTAAAGCCTTCATCATCACTTACATAATAAAACAGAAGTAGTGCTTTTTGAGTTCCGGAAAGTGAAGTAAATGCAAGTTGTTCAAAACGTATATTTACTTGCAGCAGATGAGGCAACGTTTTGTTCTTATAGGTTAACTATTTTAAAGATATGTGTAGGTAACATATTTAGGATTATAGGATTATGAAATGTTTTGTTAACATGTCGTTGGGCAGTATGGCTGTTATGACCAGAATATCTGCAAGAACTATTGTTTACCATTCCAATCACACCCCTTAAAGAAAAAGCAAATTATGTGATTATTTTTTGGGGAAGTTAAATTCATATTTACTCAGATTTTTGTGACAGAGATTAGTGCCCAGATTTTCCAAGGTTTTGCTCTGGGTTTGTGTTACTTTTTTAACACAGACCCAAAGCAAAATCCTGTTTGGGATTTAAAACTAATGCTAATGGCAATTTACATTGGTTTGTAACAAAAGGTAAAGCAAGCCTTACTTTGCAGCAGGGAGACGTTCCATGGGTGCTCCCATGTATCGACACATGGATGTGGATGCAAATCCATATCTACAAAGACATGTATACATGGATTTATTCAAAAATCCTGCACCTACATGGTTCTGGTGTAGAAATATCGTACTTTTTCCTAATTTCTTGGGGACATATCATCAAGGACCGGCGATAATTATCGCTAAGCGCACTTAGCGCTAGGATAATTATCGCCGGGTAACGTGGAATTTTATCGCTGAGATAGCGTGCTATTAGCAACGCTTATCTCAAAAGCGATAAAATTCCAAGCGCTAACTGCCAAATGTGAGATTATCGCTGGAAATCCAGCGATAATCTCACAAAGTCTGGCGATAGCTTGATGATAGGGCAAGGCATACTTAGCCATGATATCCACCTTAGATAGGCTATCATGGCTAAGTCAGTCTTGAAGCAGGCGTAAGGAAAGTAGCGATAACAGAGGTTATCGCTACTTTGCTTGTCGCTCTGCAGGTTAGCGTGCCCATTGATAATTGGAGAAATGTCGCTTAGCGACATTTCTCCAGTTATGTCAGGGCAGGAACGCCCACTTTGCATCTCATTAGAGATGCAAAGCTGGGCGTTCAGAGAACAGGCGCTAATGCAAGGTTTCACGCGATAGCGTGACCTTGCTGATTAGGCGATAAAATTATCGCCGCTTTTCGTCCGAAAACGGACGCAAAAGCGGCAATAATTTTTTATCGCCTCGTTGATGATATGCCCCTTGGTCTTTGCACGTGCGCTGCATTCTGCAGCACACATACACAGAGGAAAAAGCCTTAAAGCATAGGTTTTGTGCAGGACCTTTGGTTTCTTCAGCAAATTTATAAGGTTTTTTTTCTTAAATATAAAGTGAGATACTGTTATCATACCTAACTGTAACCTCACTTTAACCTTTGTTTTTTCAGTGAATTTCTAGGTTTTTTAAACATAAATTAATATTTTATTACCAAATGTAAAGCCAACCCACCCGCCATACATGACCAAAACCCCCACCTCCTCCTCGGCAGGTCGGGTACAGGGCAGTACTTAATTTGTGTAAAAAATAAATGTCAGGGCACTCGTTAGGAGGCTACAGCAGCCTGCACCACCTATTGCCCTGTCAGCGCTGACAATGAAAGCACCAACACAACTACTAACCAGCACACTCCTACTATTGTGGCAATTCAGACTATTCCTGTCCCCAAAAGCCATAAGAATGACTTGGGCAGCATGCATTACTCATTTCTCGAGCATACTGAATTAATAAACAACTGTTATTGGGCTCAATGCTAATTAGATGAACAGCGCAGGCTGTTATAAGTGCTGGTTCCAAGCACTGGAAACCACTGACACAAATTACCCACTGGTACCGGGACTAGCTTAGTCCAGCTGAAGAGTTACGTTCTCACATGTGATGCAAAGAGATTCATTCGCATTGGAGGAGGCTGTGGGGAGGAGGCGTCTGGCTCGAAGAGGAAGGTCGAGTGTCACGGATGGTTGTTGCTGTAGTGTGAAGATCTGGTTGTCGCTGGAGCTTTGCGTTGGTGGTCATCGTGAGCAATTGTTGTTGTAGCACTGAGTGCAGGTCTCGCATTGCTGGCTGACGTGAACAGGCGCTGTCGGCGCAAATAGTAGGCGTCATCGGAGCTTCATGTTGGTGGTCGTCGCAGATGGCATAATTTCAGTGCAAATAGGCCTATTCACAGTCACAAGGAGCCAAACTTCAGGATTTTCACCTTTTTCTTCTTAAAGGAGCTTCCACTGCTGCCAGCCAAGAGTCCAGGACCTGGGAGGCACCTCTTGGGGATCAGGACTCACTCCAGTAGAGGGCAGCAGAGGGCTCAGGCAGGTCCAGACATGCCCAGTTGCAGTTGGTCAGCTGGACAGTTGCAGGGAGGCATCTGAAGCTTGTTGTGTCCCTGTAACTTGCACAGAAGGTCAGTCACTGACTCTTGTAGTAACTCTGAGTAGCCTGCGATCAAGGCAAGCAGGTCCAAACTTCCTTCTTCAGACATCAAAGCACTTCTTCAAGCAGCAAGGCAGTCCTTCTGGCAGCAAGCCAGTCCTACTTCTGAATCTTTCATACAGGAGTGTCCTTTAGAGTGATTTTGAAGACCCCGCCTTTAAACCTGATACCAGCTTTTTTGGGGGGTATTCCCTGTCCTATGCCCTACTTACGCTCCATACTACTTCTGGCCAGATCTTCCCCTTCCTCTGCTCCAAACTGTTTGGAGTGACAAAAGGCAGGGCAGGCATGGTGCCAGGTTCATTTGTGTGTGCTGTGAGCAAAGTCCTTTGAAGTGTAAGTGATGCTGTGTATAGTGCCTCCCCAGCCGCCCTGTCCACACCTGAGCCTCCTTTGTCTCACTGTCAAGCAATACACAAACCCCAACAGCAGAGTTATTCACAGTCATGTGACTTAGGACACTGTCAGAAAAGCACAGTTGGTTGGGACAAGAAAATGCCAACCTTCTTAAAGTGGCATTTTCAGAATTGTAACTTAAAATCTGACTGCACCACAAATGATGTTATTTGTCAACAGCATTAAACAGTGTTTTCCATCCAGTGATGACAATTCGAGGGGTTTAGATGACTTGTAGTGTGCACGTGTTATGCGTTTATATTTCATAGGAAGTTGTTCTGGGACATGAAGATAGCTCTTGCCCTGGGGACCCTGGATGCCTCTCAGACAATAAAGAATACTGAATATTCACTTTCAGAGCAGGAAGTCGTGCTGCCGTCCTCGCTGGTGTCGTTGCTGATGGCTTACGGGGCAGTGGGTGATGAAAGAGTGGTATCCATGTTGGTGTCACCCAAAGAGTCCAGAAAAAAGGTGTAGTTCACAGGGTCATGAGTCTCTGTAGCAGCCATCCATGGTGATCCACATAACAGCGGGTTCCAGAAGTCCGTATTTAATGACCCATTTCTTTGGTTGTGGCCGAAGAGCAAGGAAGGCCTGGCATTTGGTTTGTGTATCCTCCTCCAACCACGTCCATGAATAGAAGTTGTCTTGAAGATTTTTCTGTTCGCCATTGTGAAGGAATGAGCAGGGTAGCCGTGGGACCATTGCTGTAGGAGGAAAGTTGAAGGTGCCCTTGGATGAAGGCTAGGTGTGTGGCTCGAAATTATGGTTTGTGCTGTGGGCAAGGTCAGAGAAGTGCTGGCTGTAGGGGTTGGCTTCACTGTCTCCATACAAGACTGGTAGGGATGTGAGGGGTGGGCTGTGCCCCGCTCAAGGTCAGCTGGGGGGGGAGATTACTCCTGGCCCAATCCCGTTGACAAGCAGAAGGCACTATATCAGCCTCAAAGAGGAGGTAATATAGTATGGAGGTTTATACGAGACCAGGCCTCCGATGTGATGATTAGTACCTATTATAAGAGGGGATATGTGTGGACATTTATTTCAGTCCTCAAGTACAAGGATAAACAATTAGGGGTGGGGAGCTCCCTAGGTATGTAGGTCGAGGAGAGTCAGAGAAGAATGTGACCCCTTAGCCGTGGATGTAGGTCATGGATCTTAGGGATGGCAGAGACCAGAAACTGAATGGGGTGGGTGTTCATCAGGCCTCAGAGCCAGACGAATGCAGGAATGAAATTCCTCAGGGTCTGCAAGTGTGAGGACAGGGGCTGCTTTCCCGTTGGTGTCCCAGTTGCACTCTGAAGGCTTAGGTTTTGAGAGTATATATGTCCAGGTGGTTAGGTATGTGTCTCTATGATTCCCATCCATGGGTGTCATCCATAGCATGACATGGAGGGTCCAAAAACCCACATCCGAGGCCACACGGGCCATTATCAGGCTGTGGGGTGTTGGGGATCTGTGGGGTCTACTGCTGTGACTGTAAGGGCTTCACGTGCCCCAGAGCCCATCAGAGTTGATCATGCTCGCTGCCATCATCTCCCAACAGACCTAGCAGTATTTAGTATGCTTTAAGTTCCTCGCTGTAGGTGATGTCCGGGTGCTGCAGGCCCATATGCCGACCAGGACAATAGTAGTTAGTGGGTGCAGTGGGGTGTTGTGTGCAGTCACCCGGTGTCCTGCTGGTCACACAAGGGCAGATGGTATTGGTGCAGTTGTTGATGACGAATGCGTTGCTGGCTGTCTCCTGAAAAGGTAAGGCCCCATGTGCTGGGAAAGGGGAAGCCTTGTGGCTTCAAAGACGGGCCGGTGTGGCAGTCATCCAATCCTGTCGGGCTCCTCAAGGGTCGGGGAAACAATTCCAATCAGCTGTAAAGGGCCTGAGCTGCAAGAATAGTAGCAGAGGCCCTGAGTTCTGCGTTCTGCCCAGTGGTGAAGAGTTTCTGGGGAAAGAAGCCATCATGGGCAGTGGCGCAACTCCACCCCAAGCAGGCAGGTTTAACTCAGAGGAAATATGTAAAATATTTTTTGCAGCACTCATACAGTAATAAAGTAAAAACACAACACAAACAAAATCCCAAACTGATTTACAAAAATAGAGTATAATTTAATAAATAAAATGACACCAAAACAACAATAATCCAATTAGTAGAACCATAGACATGAGTTTTTCAAGTTTGAATTAAAAGTAGTGTCAAAAAGTACATAGCAACAACATGGTTATCTGGTTACACTAGACCTGGTGAAAGTCAGAAAGTTAAGGCCGATCAAGATAGAGTGCCGGTCGGATACAGGAACCAGGTTCATACCAGTGGAAAGTTTACCTTATGACATAAATTATTCCGAAAAAAAGCAGTCTTCGAAGTGTCATCGGCCAGCCAAGCTGGATCCGAAGCAGGGCTCGATGACCGCAGATTAATGAAGAGCAGCGTCCCGGCTTGGTCATCAATGAAGTCGGGAAAGCTCCAAGTGAGCGTAGTCCAAAGCCATCTATGTTTGGACTGTTCTGGAAGTCAGATCCCCTTGAGTGGGGCAAACCAACAAGTTGAATCCGACCGGAGATCGAAATCGACAGCTTCAGCTCGATGACACTCTAAGATTCCCACCAGTTTCCCGGAGGAAAAGTTGGCAAAAGTTTCTAAGTCCCAGCTTTTGCATTTTGGACAAAAGGTGTACACTCCAACACCAGCCACGGGTCTAGGACCTGGGAGGCACCACTTGGGAGTTAGAACTCACTTCAACAGAGGCCGTCAGCAGGGTCAAGGGCAGGTCCAGTTGGAACTGGTCAGCTAGGCATTTGCAGGGAGAGAGGCATCTGGAAGCTTGCTGTCTCCCTGTATCTCAAACAGAAAGTCAGCCTACTGACACGTGGAGTCACTTCTGGGGTACTTGGTTCAACACAAGAAGGTCCAGACTTTCTTCAAGTTCTTCGGGTAGCGGGGCAGACCTACTTGGATTATTCACAGGGCTAGAAGTGCTCTAAGGAGGGGACTAAGTTTGCCACATTTATGCCCAACGTCAGTCTGTGGGTGGGAGAGACTCTTGGCCACTCCCTTACCAATGGGTAAAAGTTCCCAGGGATGACCTTACCCACTTTTGCAGCACTTCCTGTGTGTTTTAACTTTAGCTATTCCACAGTAATCCTCTTTCCCTAAAACCAACAAGAAAGAATCCTTTTTCCCCTGGTCAGAGCTCCCTTTGCCACTCAGAGGTGTGTCTGTGGAAATGGGCAAGTCCTCCCTTGTGTTCACTCCAAATCAATTCTGAGGTAGCTCTGCCCTCTCACTGAATTTGGAGCCGGGCTGACTAGCAAGACAAAAGGAGTCAAGGTTAGGTGTGAACTACATCTGCGAGTGACAGGGTAGTTATCCTTTGCCCCCCACCCGAGGCCATCCTGCTCAAGGAGGAAAACAACTCTTCACACCCAAACCTTTTGTTCACTGTCTGGGAGCAATCCACATCTCACCACAGGGGAACCATTCAGCAGTCAGGTGACACTGGATACTGGCAGAAACACCCTTTTGGCTTTGGCAGAGAAATTACAACTTTCTATAAGATAAATTTCTAAAATAGTAATATAAAATCCAACTTGACCATTAAGTTGGATTTTAAATTACTATTAAAATGAGTCCGTGAATAATTTTTCTAGCTCCTTTCAACTGAAATTAAGCATTATAAGTTGGTATAATGCAATCCATTGTTTGCCGATGGGAGAGCCAGCCTTGTTACAATGAAAAACAACTTTGGGGATTTTTCACTGCCAGAACATGTAAAACATTAACCAAAGATGTCCTATGGTTTAAGTACCATGCACCCTGCCCTATTGGGATTTAAGACCTACCCTAGAGGTGACTTACAACTATAACAAAGGAAGGTTTAGGCCTGGCAAAAGATATATTTTTCCAGGTTGAAATAGCAATTTAAAACTGTATACCCAGGCTTCAAGGGCAGGTTTGGAGACACATTTTATAGTGATACTTAAATTGGTGGCACAAAAAGTGCTGCACCCCACTAGTAGCATTTAATTTACAGATCAAATTGCATAGACCACATTCCTAGGAATGATCATCAGTCCGTGTCACACAAGAAAATAACAATGTAATGAGTATAATGAGACAAAAAATATCCAAACATAGTATGAAAAATGAATCGTGACATGTTTGGCCGATTTGTTCCCGATCTGTTTTATACTGAGTTGATAAGTAAAAGTGATGTTGTATTAGTGTTAAGATGTTTAAAAAATTCAAATAGAGATATCAAGTCTCCCACTCATATCATGAAAATATCATCGATGTATCTGCCCCAATATAGAATGTGTCCAGCAAGTCCAGGGGGCAGGCTTTTCACAAACGTACCTGTTTGTACCACCTCATGTAGAGGTTGGCGCATGATATTATTGCTGCACACTCATGGGCCCGATTCAGAAAGGTAAACTGAGACGAAAGTCTAACTTTACGACTTTTGGTATTCACAAAAGGCATTTACTACTCGTAAATACCCTTTGTGAATACCGAAAGTCTTAAAATTAGACTTTCGTCTCATTTTACCTTTGTGAATCGGGCCCTCAGACATTTTCTACATAGAGTATGTTTCTTTTGCATATATATATATATATATATATATATATATATATATATATTATCTACTGGCGGTCGCCAGTAGATAGTTATAGTTACAACCTATTATCCATAGGAAATCCGCAACATTCTATTTGAAATAACTCTCTTGCCGGTTGACGTATCTTCGCAAAATTTTCAAACTTTGTGGCCCGCTCCGGTCCGCTCCTACCCTGAAAGTCTCGGGGGATTCGTCAAGCGGGGGCCGAGAAAAAGGGGGTCCCAAAATGCGTTTTCCCCATGCAATTTTCCATAGGAAACTTTAGACACGGCTACAGCCCGAACTGCTGAACGGAATTACACCAAATTTGGCAAAGAGGTAGTTCTTGGTTCAGAAAGAACCCTTTTTGTTAAATGGTGTAAATCCGTTCAGTAGTTGCTGAGAAAATCAAAAGTAAAAAGATAGTGATATCTATGGGCACGGAGGATTCGCGCACCCTGAGCGCACCCTGCGCGCACCGTCCCGATCACGAGCTGCATGTTAATTGGCTGTCAGCTGGCTGTCAACATTCCGATTCAGGAAATGTTAGCAGCCATTTTGTCCCTCGGTAGAACCGAGGGACAGAAACAAGTGCGCAAAGCGCACAAAGGGAGCAGGGTAGAAACACCCTGACCCCTAGGTTTGCTCAGGGGGTCCCACAAGGACCCCCTGGGCAAAAAATAAAAAAAAAAATTTAAAAATCGGCAGGATGCGCTCAGGGTGCGCGAATCCTGCCGAAAATCGAAGCGCGGTCTCCCGCGCTTCGATTGTATTTGCCCCCGGGTGGCCCAAGTCCCGGGGGCATGGTGGGAAGGGGTTAATTTTATGTGTGGGGGCCTCAAAGGGCCCCCAAGCCCGAGGACCGCCAACCCCGGGGCTTTTTTTTTAAATGGTGCGGGAGGGCTCTGAGCACTCCCGCAGCCCCGAGGACCACCACCTCCACGGGGCTTTTTTTTTTTAAATTGAAAAACCTGTGTGGGGGGCTCCAGCCCCCACATGCCCCGGGGACCGCCACCTCCCCGGGGCACTAAACATTTAAATATGGGGGTCCGTTACGGACCCCAGAGCCCGGGGACCACCACCTCCCCGGTGCTGTGACCTGAATGGGAGGGGGGCCACGCGGCCCCCTCCTGGAGCCCTTGATGGCCCTGGGGACCACCACCCCCAGGGCCGGCTCCTGCAGTGTCCCGGGCTGCCTACCCCCGGGACACTGTAGTTTGCTATGGCAGGACGGGAGCCTCGCGGCTCCCGTCCTGCCATAGCAAACTGCTTGGATATTGGAAGAGAGAGCAGGGAAACCTGCTCTCTCTTCCAATATCCAAAGCACATTGCTTTCCACATGGGGAGCTGCATCTTAGCAGCTCCCCATGTGGAAAAGCAATGCCGGCTCCCAAGGGACGCGGGGAGCCGGCGGGACTGTGGGGGATTGGGGACCCCCCACAGTCCCCAACGGAGAGGGCCAGCCCCGGGGGATGGGGTCCCCGGGGCAAGTAGTGGCCCGGGAGGGGGGCCATGCGGCCCCCCTCCCCAAAAAATAAAAATAATTCAATAAAAAAAAAACGGAAAGGCCGGCCCCGGGGGATGGGGTCCCCGGGGCCTTAAATGGCCTGAGGAGGGGGGCCACGCAGCCCCCCTCCAAAGAACAAAAAAAAATCGAGGCCATGCCCCGGGGGATGGGGTCCCCGGGGCCAATACAGGCCCAGGGAAGGGGGGCCACGCGGCCCCCTTCCCGTTTTTTATTTTTATTTTAATTACAAAAAAGGGGTAAGGCCCTGGGGGATGGGGTCCCCAGGGCCCAAAAACATGAAAAAGGAAGGGGGCCACACAGCCCCCTTCAGGGGACAAAAAAAAAACAAAAAAACAAAAAAAACGATCGGGCCCGCAGGCCCCGCCCCTTCCTTCACCACTCTGCAAACGCGCCCCTGGCGCGTTTGCAGAGGGGAAACAATTCCCCTTGAATACTGGGGGTCCCTGGGGGCCAACTAGCCCACCAGGAACCTCCAGTATGCGCCAGGGAGCTGCCTTGCAGAGAGGTGTACAGAGGCCACGCCCCTTTTACACCTCTCTGCAACGCAGCTCTGTGGCGCTTTTTGGAGGTATATGGTGGGCTAGTTGGACTCCGGGGACCCTCAGGATTCAAGGGGACTTAATCCCCCAACTTAAAACGCGCCACGGGGCGCGTTTGCACAGTGGTGAAGGGAGGGGGCGGGGCTTCAGGTGACATGTGTGCAAACAGGCCCCGTGGCTCGTTTTAAGATGGGGAATTAAATCCCCTTCAATCCTGAGGGTCCCTGGGGGCCAACTAGCCCAACAGGTACATCCAGAAAGCGCCACAGAGCTGCGTTGCAGAGAGGTGTAAAAGGGGTGTGGCCTCTCTACACGTCTCTGCAACGCAGCCCCTGGCGCATATTGGAAGGTTCCTGGTGGGCTGGTTGGCCCCTAGAGACCCTCAGGATTCAAGGGACTTAATCCCCAACTTAAAACGCGCCACGGGCGCGTTTGCACAGATGTCACCTCAGGCCCCGCCCCTCCCTTCACCATTGTGCAAATATTCTTCTAAAATCATCCGAAATACGAATTCCGATTTACTCACCTGTTATAAGGAGAGTCCTCAGTGCTGCATCTTTCAGCCCAGTACTGGTCCTGAAAAGTAATTTTAACCGTACTTACCAGTAACTTGAATTTCCTTCCATAGGATATCATTGCCTGCTTTTTGCTGAAAAAGTTTCTGTGTTGATTTTTGAAACATACAAATATTCCTCTAAAATCAGCCGAAATACGAATTCCGATTTACTCACCTGTTATAAGGAGAGACCTCAGTGCTGTATCTTTCAGCCCAGTACTGGTCCTGAAAAGTAATTTTAACCGTACTTACCAGTAACTTGAATTTCCTTCCATAGGATATCATTGCCTGCTTTTTGGTGAAAAAGTTTCTAAGTGTTGATTTTTGAAACATACAAATATTCCTCTAAAATCAGCCGAAATCCGAATTCCGACTTACTCACCTGTTATCAGGAGAGACCTCAGTGCTGTATCTTTCAGCCCAGTACTGGTCCTAAAAAGTAATTTTAACCATACTTACCAGTAACTTGAATTTCCTTCCATAGGCTAACATTGACTGGTTTCACTTGGAAATTCTTCTAAGTGTGGAGTTTTGGAACTTTAAAATATTCATCTAAAATCAGCCGAAATACGAATTCCGATTTACTCACCTGTTATAAGGAGAGACCTCAGTGCTGCATCTTTCAGCCCAGTACTGGTCCTGAAAAGTAATTTTAACCGTACTTACCAGTAACTTGAATTTCCTTGCATAGGATATCATTGCCTGCTTTTTGCTGAAAAAGTTTCTGTGTTGATTTTTGAAACATACAAATATTCCTCTAAAATCAGCCGAAATCCGAATTCCGACTTACTCACCTGTTATCAGGAGAGACCTCAGTGCTGTATCTTTCAGCCCAGTACTGGTCCTGAAAAGTAATTTTAACCGTACTTACCAGTAACTTGAATTTCCTTCCATAGGCTAACATTGACTGGTTTCACTTGGAAATTCTTCTAAGTGTGGAGTTTTGGAACTTTAAAATATTCCTCTAAAATCAGCCGAAATACGAATTCCGATTTACTCACCTGTTATCAGGAGAGAACCTAGTGCTGCATCTTTTAGCCCAGCACTGACCCTGAAAAGTAATTTTAACCGTACTTACCAGTAACTTATATTTTCTTCCATAGGAATCCATTGTCTGGTTTTCAGCAAAAAAGTTTCAAAGTGTTGATTTTTACAAACTACAAATATTCCTTAAAAATCACCTGTATGACTTAAACGCATTCTTTCAACTGTTTACAGGAGATGCACCAGTGCTGGATCCAGGATCCAACACTGAGTAAGAAAAAGTAACAATAACAGTTTTTACCTGCTAAGTGAATTTCCTTCCATAGGATAACATTGGTGACTATATGAGAAAAAGTTTCTAAGTGTCAACTTTTAAAATACAATAATATTCCTTAAAAATCAGTACTGTAACCAAAACGCTTTTACTCAACTGTTTACAGGAGATGTCCCAGGACTGAATCTAGGATCCAGTCCTGTGGTTAGAAAAGTAATCCATAAAGTAACTAATTGCATTTAACTAGAAATTCACATTGAGCTGAATGTTGCATTGTGTTTGAAAATGTGTTGCCCATTGCAACAACTGTAACTACTGTACTTAAAAGTCTATTGCCTATGTGCAAAGTATTTAAACTAAAGTAATTCATTCTGAGAAAGTATTTTTTGTAATGTAATGTATAATGTAATTACAATGTAATTTAAAAATAAAATATGTAAAAAAAAATTGTTTCTAAAAATGTAGTAAATCAGTATGAAAAAAATTAATATAACAATTAATACATTTAAAAATTGTCATTTACAAAACCTTTGAAATTCACTGAAAAAACCATAGGTTTCAGGCACGTTATAGTTAGAAATTAGCATTTAAAAACCTTTGAAATTCACTGAAAAAACCATAGGTTTCAGACACGTTATAGTTACAAATTAGCATTTAAAAAACCTTTGAAATTCACTGAAAAAACCATAGGTTTTAGGGACAGTTATAGTTACTTGGACATTGCACTCGTACAAAACCCGTGAAATTCCCCCGTTATAGTTAGTTCAGCTAACTATAACTCGCGCCCCATAATGCACTGCTGATGACGTCACATATTACATCACTCATGACATGGTCAGTGACATCACTGATGACATCACTGATGACATCTCAAATGACATCACTGATGACATCATCCACGTGATAATCTGATGCACCTCCTCACACCCTAATATAACCTTTGATACACCCACTCTAAATTACAGACTGCCATTCGCAAAACCATAGACACTCCAACACCAATAACTACATACCCACTCACTGATTCTTAGGTCTACACACACACATCCACTCACTCACCCGTACAGTCACTCATACTTATGGTCACTCAGTACAGGACTATCATATGCACTCTTACTCCTATATAGACACTCAAACACCGCCACTCATCCATAGAGGTACTCACACACCTAGTCAGTCATGCAAATAATTAAACACACTGCCATTTACTCACCTATACAGTTATACACACACCAGCTCACTTAATCATACAAATACTAGCACATTGTTACGCTCTTATACAATCACTGATACAAGCACACACTCATCCATACAGCCACTCTCACAATAACACACTCTCACTTATAGCCATTTAAATACGCTAACACACATATATACTGCCTTTCACATATGTAGTTACACACACATGTACCACTGGGACATACATTCACTCACTAACACACTGTTACACACACTTACCCACCCATACAGTCTATCACAGATGCACTCTTGAAACCATCCACCCAGTGAATCACCCACTCACACATCTATGCACAGTCGCACACACCCCATCCACACAAACACTCAGGCACCCATACAGATACTCAGACAACAAATCAATAACTCTTATAGACACTCATGTTGCTGTTCACAAACCCATGCAGCCACTTACACAGCAACAGACAGATACAGACATTCACCCAGTTTAGTCACTAACCCATGCATTCAGTAAGATACGTTTAATCACTCACTTATAGAATTAGTCACGCACCTACTAAATCATCCATACACACACTTATACACCCACTCATTCTTTAATACGCCTTTCCCTATATATATTAAAAATATTTAAACTTTACAGAAACACACAGTCACTGGATGATGTCATCAGTGATGTCATTTGAGATGTCATCAGTGATGTCATCAGTGAGGTCACTGACCATGTCATGAGTGATGTAATATGCGACGTCATCAGCAGTGCATTGCGGGGGCGCGAGTTATAGTTAGCTGAACTAACTATAACGGGGGAATTTCACGGGTTTTGTACGAGTGCAATGTCCAAGTAACTATAACTGTCCCTAAAACCTATGGTTTTTTCAGTGAATATATATATACATATATATATATATATATATATATATATACTTGAAGATGAAGGATCACAAGAAAACAACAGCCAGCCAGGGCAAAAATCTGGATCCCAAAGGATACAATGAGTCACAAAGAAATAAAATATCCAAGAAAGAAGTGACTTAAACAGATAGATTCACCAAAGAACAAAAATATATTTCCACTACAAAGTTTCAGCTTCCGCCTTCCTCAGGTAGTACAAGATGGTTTTCTCAGTGGCTGCACAGATGACACAGCTGAATTTTCAAAAAGCATCATGGGTGAAGATTCCATTTGGAATGTGGAATCAATGCAGTCCTGAGAGCTCTTGAGATATGCAGTAATCAGATTGTATTGTCAGTAATGTTCAGTCCATCTGGATGCAGTGATTTTAAACGGTACATCCAGAAGTTTTCTCTGGAGTCCAGTGGTTCTTCCTTTGAGACATGTTCCACGGGGAAAATCTTCAAATCTGATAGTAAATGATCTACAAGGTTAAAATGATTGGCTACAGGCTGGTCAATTTTCTTATTAATTATTGCTGATTTGTGGTTCCTGAATCGTGTACGGAGGTCATTCACTGTTTGGCCTACATATTGTTTTTTACAGCTTTGCCGTTGGCACTGAATCACATAAATAATGCATGTTGAGCGACATGTAAGATGCTGTCTTATTCCATAGGTCCTTCTCGTAACAGAACTAGTTACTGATGATGTTTGTAAAAGGTATTCACACGTGATGCACCTTTTAGAGTCACAGCAATGAACCCCTGCATTTGTTACAACTTGCTTGAGTTCATATATATATATATATATATATATTCTTCTTTTCTTTATACTGCACAGTTTATGTGGGTAATATGTGGTTGCTCTTGATGGTGTTCACTTGTCAACATCATTCCTTTTTCACAAAACTACCTGGGACCATCACATCTTCTCTGTGCATCTGCCACGAGCAGGAAGCATTGCAAACTTTCGCCTTTGTTTCAAGGGATCAAATCGGGCAAACATATCATGATTATTTTTTCATATGTTGTGTAGATACTCTTGCTGTCATTATTCTCATTACATTGTTATTTTTTTTGTTTGATACAGATTGGGGGGCATTTCCCGGAAAGTGGTCTATAGAATTTAACTTGTGTTTTCTGGTTGATTCTATCACCTTTTATAATTATATTATTCACTTTTATAATGATGTTTTTTTTCTATACTCTTTTACAGCCAAGAAAAAGTCCAGTAGGCTGAAACACATGTTGGTCATTGGGAAGAAAAGGTGAGAGATGAGCTGAAAAGGGAAAAAGGAGGTTGAAGACAATGGGGGTGAAGGGCTGAGGAAAGGAGCACAAGTGAAAAATGGCCAATGGGTTAGGGGAAAGAAAGAAAAGAGCAGAGGAAAATGATAAGTAAAGGAATTCCTGAGATCAGTAAGAAAAAGGTCTGCGAGGAATGATATAGGTAACATTCTATGGTTCTATAGCACCTGCTACCACTATTCTTTGATTTATGGCATTGCAAATAATGAAACATGTTAATTCAACCCAGTGTGATAGTACTCAGTTTATCAACATTGCAATAGTGAAAGGCTAAGATTCACACAGATAAGCTTGATTACTTTGCTCAGGTCCCAGCTGACAGAAAGTGAAGATGAAGCAAGTACTGATGGAAAGAAGACAAGGGAAAAGAGGAGTTGTACGATGAAAGGGAAGGAGGAGATGTGAGGAGCAGAGTGAGAATGCTGGTTGTATATAATAGGGTAGGAACAAGTGTGGCGAGGTAGGATGGCAAAGAGAATTAGACAGAGGAAGGGTGCAAAAGAAGAAAAGAATAAGATAAGGAGGAGGAGCCAAGAGGCGGTAGATGAGGAGAATTATAGGTAAGAGCACAGAAGAGGAGTGCGTTGGCAGCCTCGAGTTTTTGAGGATAATAGAAGACACAATAAGCAGTATTTTATGATTTCAACAAGTGTTGATTCAGGTTGTATGGGGGAGAACACAAGCTGTGGTGAGACAGATGAGGGGGCAGAAAGTTCTGAAGGGTAGAGAATTAGGAGTTAAAAAAGGCTTAGTGTTATGTTATGCAGATTTGTAGAGCGCATCATCACTTGGGAGGGTATCTTGACCCTGAGCAGTTGTGAGTCTAGACAGACTTAGGGCCTAGTGGGGCTACTTGAAAAGCCAGGTCTCCAGCTTCTTGTGTAGTTCCAGAAGCAAGTAGGAGGCTCTTATGTGTAGCAGCTTTAGGTGTGATGTAGAAGAAGGATCAACTACTGGATCTGGTTTTCCATATGTAGGAGACTGGAAGAGAAGAGGTGTCTGGAAGGTTTGTAGTAGCAGATGTGATTGTTGAGGTATGCTAAGTGATTTTTATATAGTTCAAGGAAGAATTAGTGCGGGGCATTCGGCTGTTAGGAGGAAGATGAGGGGTAGAGGAGAGGCTGAGGTGAGGTAGAGGCAAAGAGTATTCCACTGACAGGTTAACAGTAGGAAGAGTAGAAAGATGAATCAGTCTCCAAGGCTAAACACTTGGCCCCTAATTAAGAGATTGACTTAGGTGCAGTGCAGAGTTATGTGAGTCTTTATTTTGGGACTTTTTTCATTATACTAATGGTGAATACTACTCTATTATTCTTATTATTATATAACAAAAGAGGCAGCACCATAAGCTGGAATGACAATTAATGAAATTATTTTAAAATTCTTTTAAATGTATGTTGTGTGTGTGCTTGCCAGGGAGAGTATGATTATGTGAGAGAGAATGTGTGTAAGTGTGTGTGTGTGTGTGTGTGTGTGTATACTTGTGTGCATGTGTGTCTGTGTGTCTAAGCATGTGTGTTTGTGTGAACGTTACTGAAAGATAGTAGATAGGGAGAATGAGTGAGACAGAGTGTCAGTAAGCGAGTATGAGCAAGTCAGAGTGAGTGAGACTGAGCGTAAAAGTGACTGCAAGTGACTAGGTGAGAAAGTTCCCCTTGACTTAAGCGTGAGCCCTTGAAATACTTTTTCAATTAGGCGCATAGTGCCGAAGCAGTCTCCATGGATAGACATAACCTGTTCTCTCATAGAAAGGTTCTCGTCAAACAAGATGCCAAGATTTTAAGCTGCCCTCCTGGGGCAGGGGGCTGAACCTAGCTCAGAGGGCCGAACCTAGCTCAGAGGGCCACCAATCATCTGACCAGTAGGCCTGTGCCTTACCAAACAGAATCTTGGCCATGTCTCCATTAAGCTGTAAACAGTTAAGAGTCATCCAAGTGGTGATTTTCCTCATACAGTCAATAAACTTATTTTTTACTTTTTCCAGATTGTGCCCAAAAGATATTATTAATTGGATGTCATCTGCATAACATATTATTTCAAAGTCATAGGACTTGACTATGTGAGAAAGGGGCACCACATAGATGTTAAAAAGATTGGGGCTCAAAAAAGTGTCTTTGGGGACCCCCTTGTCCAGGAGCATAGTCCAAGATTTAAAAGAGTTGAGTGTCACCATATGGTTCCTGTTTTCCAAAAAGTCTCTGAGCCAGTGTAGGGCCTTCCCATGGATGCCTAGCTCATAGAGTCTATCAACCAGGATTGAATGAGAGACAGTGTTCAAAGGCGGCTGACAGGCCCAGTAAGACCAGCATAGCTGGCTTGCCAATGTCTAGTGATATTCTGATGGAGTGGACTACAGCCACCAATACAGTTTCCATGCTGTGAAAAGCTCTAAGGCCCAAATGTGTGGGGTCATGTAGGTGGTGTTCATCCAAATAGGAGGAGAGTTGTTTATTCACAACAGCCTCTAGAACCTTGCCTAAAAAGGGGAGGAGCAAGATGGGCTGATGGATGGTGAGCTCATTAGGGTCAGCATTAGGTTTCTTTAAATAGGAGAAACTGTCATGCAGTTCCTGTAAATCTATATAGGATTTGCGCGTTTAGACAACATAAACTGTGGGATTGGTGTCCAGACTGATTCCAGACACCCCCACTGGATATGTTCGCCTGTATACCAGCTAACTCACAGTGCCACTATGAACACCTCTTCCCAAGGAGCAAACAGTTTCTGGCAACTATGGAGCATAACAGCCCTGACCTCTCAGGGATTGTGGAAACAGTACAGAACATTTCCCTCAGTCACTCTTGCTTACGTTGTCTCAGAGAGATACACAGAATAAACAATGGGGACGTTTTCAATAAGCATTTATTGAACCAGTGTCTTTCAAGTGTAAAATACGTGTGCTGCAACAGCCATAAGACAGAAACAGATATATACGGTTATAAGAACCAACAGAGTAAATAGATGGTAGAATTCTACCATAGTGCTAAAACAATGAATATATGCTGGCATATAAATACATAACAGTAATAATCCGTACTCCTACGATGCTAACCCTAACTAGATGTACCTAAGTGTACCTGGCATGAATGTAGGTGTATAGCCAAGAATCCCCCTAGGAAAGAGCCAACCCCATTACCTGATGTGAGAGAATGAAGGACCCCGTCTTGGTCTCGAGTTGGACACCCCGTGAGGGATGTCAGACCACTGCGTGCTGGAGCATCTGCGTGCAGGGACCTCATTGTCTCATGTCAGTGTGTCAGCATGGAAGTCTTTCTCCTCTCCCTGGCTCAGCGAAGATGTGGTGCTTATATACCCTGAAGGTACCCTCAGGGTTCTACCTTTCTGTGTCATGTCGGCCGAGGAGGACGATAGTGATGAACCTTATACACAGTTATTATGCAGAAGATGGTAATCCTGCTGTGATTCTGAGAATCCTCATGCATAATAAATGAGGCTAGTTTTCAGAGAAAACCACACGACATTTATGCAGCACCTAACTAGGTAAAAGGTCAGCACCAAAACCATTATGTAGGACAATGGTAGAGTAAATGTAGGTGAAAGGTTAGGAGACTACCCAGGCCTATATTAGGGTACATTAGGAATCATAACACAACCTGCACTGATTTCCACTCCTGTGGCATTATTGCTGAGTTCAGTGATAGATTGAAAAACAACGTGATGGAAGGTGTGTGTAGGGCTGACAGAGTGGCCACTATATGAGGGGGGCAAGGGTCAGAAGAAGATCCTGATTCAACTTTAATCAACATATCAGACACTTGCTCATGAGCAAAAGGCTCAAACTTTTCAAGCAATGCCAGGGAGGAGAATGATATGTAGATGAACCAGCAAGTAATTATGTATTGGCAAAGTTCTGATAAATGTTCATTATTTTCCCCTCAAAGTGGTCTACAAGACAATCACACAGAGCTTGTGAGGCTGGAATGACAGATTCTCAGGCGTGAAGCTTAGTAAATCTGGTCATCCTGTTGCACTAGACTGGGAGAATGTCACAAGTTCAGGCCAGTCACAGATCTGGGTTTAATCCATCATTTGTTTGCTCACCACACCACCCCAGTTTGGACCCAGTCATATGCAAATCAGTCTTGACCCTGCTCCCCATGGGAACAGTCCTCAGACCAGGCCAGGTCCTCCCTGGACCGGAAACAAGCATCATGGGACCAGTTTCAGGGTATCACCACTCATCAGCCAGACTAGATTGAATGCAGTGGCACAGTGAGCACGGGACCCCATATGACTATACCGTTCCCACTTAGGGTGACAAAAGCAAAAAGAACAAGTGATGGATGGAATGCTGAAAAAATCAAACATTCACCCCCAGTCACAGATCTGGGTTTAATCCCAACCCCCTCCGCACCCAAGCCATTAAGACAACCTATAATTTTTCCCCATAGAGTACCAATAATTTTAATCAAATGTATATTTCAACAATACTTCTCAAACAAAGGAGGAGACAGAGGATCAACAGGGCTCGTCCTCCTACTGAAATGTAAATGAAAAATCAAGAGCCCAATTGGTTCAAATGGATTAAACCTCCTTAAGGAAAGAAAATACTTGGGGCCCGATTCCGATCTCGTAAGGAAGGCCTCCAATAGGGATTTGTAAAGAGCAAATCCGATTCGGAGCCTATCGTTCCACCCGAATCATCCCCCGTTCCTAACGAGCAAGTACGATGCGAGTATCCCGTACGCGCCGTGCGAATCATTTACGAACCCGAACCTGACCATCCGACATGTTCGTAGCCGAATCGTGGCGCGCAATGGAGCCGTTTTCCGACCGAGTGAGTACGATGCACGAATCGGACAGTTGATTCGCCTCGGTCTCATCGAGACGAAACGGCTGTTGGATTCGGACTTCGGGGGCCATAGCAGGTCGGTCACAGGGGTGTGCATGGGTCCCCCCGATCCAAGCATGCACAGTGTGGCGGGCCACATGGGGTGCCCGTCACAGGGTGTACGCTTTTCCCCGCCCACCCCTTTTTGCCATGGGAACCTGTGTACGCGTCTGTACATGGGCTCCCATAGAGTTCAATGGGAGTCCAAGCGAGCCGAGTCCGTAAGCATACGGCAGCATCGTACTCGCTCGTTCGGACTCCCGGAGCACGTCTCGCTCGGAAAGCCCTCCAGATCCGAGTCGTATGGAGGGCTTTCCTTACGAGATAGGAATCCTTGGATGCGGTCCCCAGGGCCACAAATTGTCTTTCGGAGAGGGGGCCCCCTCCCATCTAGATTCTTGTGGCGTTAGGGGATGGGGTCCTCCAAGCCTTTTCAGGCTTGGGGAGGTGTTCCGAATGGCCACCTCCCCTTTATCAAATTGACATCCCTGGGGAATGGGGTCACGTGGCCATTTTAAGCTTGTGAAATGGAGCTGCTTGCCCCCTCCCCTTAATTTGTTTCACTGCCCCAGGTAATGGGCTCCCCAGGGCCTTTTTAAATTCAGGGAGGGGAGGTTGACTGCCCCTCCTCTTTAATAAGCCATTTGCACCCTGGGGGATGGGGTCCCTGGCGCTTATTAGAGGCTTGAGGGGGGCTACGTGCCCCCCTAACATATACAACACTTCCCGGGCACTGGCCCACCCTAGAGGGGGTTTTATGGAAAGAGGTGGGAGCCGGCACTTTTTTATTTTAGTTTTACAGCGTATTTGCAGGTCCTCTGTGAATTTATGGCAAAATGAAACAAACTAATGTTTTTGTCCCCAGACTGCACCACCAAGCCTAGGGGGTTAGCGTACCCGTACCTTGCCCCTATCTCTTGTGTGTTTTGTGTAGGACTCAAGACTGGGCCCTGAGTCCTAAGTTGGATGCTACCACTTCCTGGTTGGGAAGTAGTCTCAATTACGGGAGTGCCTTCCTGGTAGCAGCCAATGAGTTGCTCCTCTCAAAATATGGTCGCGCACTTCGTTAGTAAGCTTCCACCAGGCTCCCCATCGGCCCCCATGCTGAAAGCTCTTCACTAGCTTCCAATGAGAAACTGATCCTCTTCAAACTTCTCTGTCTCACTCATAAAAAGCTGGTTGGCAAGGGACCGGCTTACCTACAAGAGAAACTTACTCAGTATGGCAACCAGTCGTTTTCCTATCTTGTCTTTCATCACTGGAAAAAACTTCCTCTTCATATTCAATCTTACTCAGACTTCAGTAGCTTTAAATAACTTCTGAAGACCTGGTTATTCTGATGGTTTGTGTTGTGTGGGTTAAGCAGAGCGCTGAGATACCCCATTGGGAGTGAGTCGCTGCGCAATACCAAGTTCTAGTAACATGAGCGCAAATGGTTCTTTGTGATTTTAGGCGCTATTTGCACAAAACAATATTAACATTGAATATCTCCAGTTCTGCTGATTGTATTTTTGGCAGTCTAGTATTATTTAATTTTTTTAACTTTACTCTATTTTTCTAAATTAGCTTGGGATTTTTCTTGTGTTGTGTTTTCACCTACTTGTTTGTGTGCTGCATAATTACATTACACATTGCCTCTAAGTTGAACCCAAATTGCTTTTGTGTCACACTTCCAGCAGGTTATTCACAGGTTAATTTAGTGACTGTTTTTGGTTCAACCTGACAAGGATTGTGGTTGTTGTCTGAGTGGGTCGTCCACCATCTCAACCAATAACCCAATTTCTTACAGTAACCAATAATAAATACATAACAATAAACATAAGAACTAAAGTGAAATATCAAAAGGAGCAGTCTGCAAGAGTGTATGATTCATGCATTGTAATCTGCATAGCATCATAAACCAGTGCTGACTACTGGAGCGTTATTTCTAGTGTTGCGATACATTAGGCATTAAGAGGAATCCTTGACTAAAACATCACTAGCACAAAATCAAGCAACAGCAGGTTAGGCAACACTGTGCAAAAAACATGAAGGCTTCAGTGTGAACTGTCCACAATATCTAAACAAGCATTGCCAAATAAGCCAAAAGATCTGGCATTCGCTGCCAGCCTTTTGGCTTTGTCAATACTTTTTTTGGCATGTGTTTGCAAAACATTATTGCAGGGGACGCTGCCAGTGCCTTATAATTCTGAAAAAAATGGCTAAAAGCAAAAAGAGTGTTAGCTCTCAAAAAGCAGGCATTGTTATAGTAGACCCTTAAACTTAAGGGAACTACTTTGTGTGAATGTGCTCTTTGTGCAAGAGATGAATGTTATTCCTCACAGTGAACTTAGTCAGTGGCTGAAGTGGGCTGATCATTGCCCCACGGTGTATGCTGTAGTGGGAGAAAGAAAAATGTGAATGACACAATAACAGACCCAAGGATGAAGAAGGCTGGCTGAAAGCCCCTATAAGCAAGCATGTTATACTTATCATTTTAGCACAATCAAATTGTCTGTCCTAACGTCAGACCAAAAAAAACTCAGGACTGAGATGGTGGTGAGGGGAATCCTTGGCACATAAGAGGTTAAGATTTGTTAGAGTGTTCAGTCATGGATGTTACCACTTTTTCACCACAGAAACTGCGTGGGAGTTCTATGAAACATTTATATTGCAGTACGCAGACCTACAGAGAGCCTCTGCGTAAAAGGAGACAGTGTACCCTCAGACCTCACAGAATGGCGGCATGACTCACCGCACGACGCCGATGCGTATCAGTGGTGAACTCTGCCCTTTAAGAGAAGAACAGAGAGATCAAGAACAGTGCATTACAGATGCGAGAGGCTGTGACTCCTTACAAATGGGGCCCGTAGGGGCACAGCCAGCCTTTACTCAGGCACGCGTACACGAAGACTAGGGTACCAATCATTGATTCAATCGAGCGGCCTTGACCTTGGCACCTGTAATGTTGTCCATGTTGGACCACTCCAAGTTACCCCTGTAGATGAGGGGTGGTTGCCACCCCTGGCTCAGGACAGTTACGTAATGTGTTGGGCTGGCCCAGCGTACGCTCGGCCAGCACGTGTGTTGTGAAATAAATAGCCCAGGTCACGCTGGGCGGAGTCAGTGAGTTACTGGCTGCACTCGGACCCACACGTGTCTCGACTCTATGTGTCTTCAGCATTGGGCCCTGACCGAGGACACTACACTGGCGACGAGGTGGTCTCCCACCCCCACCGTGACTCAACTCACCGGCTGTGCCTGCCACCGGCACCGTCGACACGAGACTGCCCCAGCCGCGTCTCCCGCATCTCTCGCCCAACGCACGGTGCGTTCCACCGCACGCCTGCCACCGCTATCGCGCAGCCCTGCGCAGCCGCATTGCCATCAAGGTCGACAGCATCTACTGCTGCCCTGCTGTCCGCGCGTGTGCGCGTGCGGATTCCTTCGGTGCCTTCCGGCACCCAGCCATCTCCGCTACGACCCTCCGGCGGCCCTCAGAGTGGCGGTAAGTGTGACGCCGCCCACTCCCAGCCGCTCTCCACGCCTGCACCTCCGGCCACAGCCCAGCTAGGTTCTCTCTCTCTTTTTCCCCCCCCTCGCATCAAGGACATTTCAGGCCGCCTGCCGAGCCACACGTGGCGTCCAAGCACGGCGCGCCCTCATCTGGCCCGAACACGCAGGGTGTAGGCCGCAGTTGCCGGGACTCACTCCGCAGCGCCCTCCGGTGGCTGTGCACACCCAACTGCTACGCCTCAACCCCCACAGCCTCACTGCAACTGTCGAGGGTTTACCGCCCACGCCGCCCTACGGCGCCCCGCGTGACACAGCGCCTGCTCACGGGCCCTGCCTGCTGGTGCCTTATTGCACGTGCTCAGCCACCCTGCTCACGCCCACTGCGTCGACCGCATGGCGTCTGTGCCACATCTGGAGCCATTTGCCATCACAGGCCCCCCACCTTCCCAAGCAGCACGCTGGAAGGCATGGGTCGAGCGCCTAGAAACATACTTCGACGCGGCGGACATCCCTGCTCCGCGGAGGAGGCCCATGCTTCTTCACCTCGGAGGGGCAGACATCCACAAAATATCTAAGACCGTGCGAGAAGCAGGACCCCAAGGAACTACGCCACGATGCGCGACGCCATCACAGCCTATTTTGAACCTTTTGCCAACCCCGACTACGAGCGCTTCCTGCTCCGCCAAGCACGCCAACAACCGGAGGAGTCGGTAGATATCTTCTACGCGAAGCTGAAAGAGCTGGCAAGCACCTGCACCCTCCCAGACGAGGACGACGAAATCCGGGCCCAGTTCATCCAAGGCTGCGCATCCTCCAAACTGCGAGAAAGAGTCCTGCAAGAACACAATATGTCCATGAGGGACATCCTGACACTTGGCCGCTCCAAAGAATTGTCCAGAGCCCGCGCAGCGCACATGGACCCCAAGCCGGCCACCACGGTCAAAGAAGAACCTGTATGCGCCATTCGCACTGACGTGCAGGAACCACGACAAAGAGCCACGAGGCCGAAGTTTACGACCCCCTGCCGAACCCCCGCAGTCGACCATGTGGGTGGTGCGGAGGCCTGTTACCCCACGACGGAGCCTGTCCCGCGCATGGCAAGACCTGCAGCGCGTGTGGGAAAGTAAACCATTTCTCCAAAGTATGCCGGTCGACACAGAGGAGGAAGCAAAGCGGCCCACCACGGCGAGTTCGTGCGATTGAGCCGCCTCCCGAAGGTTCCCCCGACAGCGACATGGACGACGATGAAGCCGATGCTGCCACGGTCCACGTAGTCCGAATGCTGAATGCTCTGCCGACCACCCATCACACTACGCCCATGTGTAAAGTCAAAGTGCAAGAACATGCCATAGCAGCCCTCATCGACACAGGTGCCACCATTAATCTCATGGCTGCCAGCGTCTACCGGAGTTTGCCCAACCCTCCAACGCTACGCCCTACCAGAGTACAAGTCTATGCCTTCGGCACCCGTTCTCCACTCACGCTGTGTGGCGTATTCCAGGCCAGTCTCTCGCATGAGACCGCACACCAACAGGCCAAAGTATATGTATCACAGGAAGGCTCAGGTTTCCTACTTGGATGCCGCACCGCGCAGGATCTCAACCTGATTCACTTTGCATTCAACGTGCACGCCAACGACCTAGACCGCCTGCTACAAGGGTTCGGAGCACTATTCGAAGGGATTGGTTGCCTGAAGGGTCCCGCAGTCCGACTACACATCGACAAGTCCGTCGCCCCGATCGCCCTCCGTCACAGGAGAATTGCCTTTCACCTCCGCCCCAAAGTAGAAGCTGAACTACGCCTCCTGGAGAAAGCGGGCATCATCGAACGGGTGCGCGGCCCAACCCCATGGGTGTCGCCCATTGTCGTCGCGAAGAAACCGAAACAACCAGAAGCCGTCCGCATCTGTGTGGACATGAGGGTCCCGAATCTCGCAATCAAGCGAGAACGCCACCTGACTCCAACGGTAGACGACATCATCGGGGAGCTCGCAGGCTCCAAGTGGTTCTCAAAGATGGACCTTCGCTCAGGATATCACCAGATCCCGCTCCACCCGGACTCTCGCCCCATCACTACGTTCTCCACCCATGCCGGGCTCTGGCGCTACACCCGCCTCAACTTTGGCATCTCCAGCGCTGCTGAAGTATTCCAAAACATCGTCAAAAACGTACTCCAAGGGCTGGAAGGTGTGCTCAACGTGAGCGATGACATCCTGGTGCACGCACCCACGCTGGAAGAGCACCTCCTGCGTCTCCAGGCCGTGCTATCCCGCATCCGAGACAGCGGACTCACCCTCCACCGCGAAAAGTGCGAGTTTTTGAGGAGAGACATCAGTTTCTTTGGATATCGTTTCTCCGACAAAGGCGTTGGCCCCGACCCGGACAAGGTAACGGACATACAGAAAGCTCCCGCCCCGACGTCAGTGTCTGGTGTCCGCAGCTTCCTAGGCATGGTCACGTACTGCGGGCGCTTCATCAAAAACCTCTCGGACCTGACAGGGCCTCTCCGTGACCTCACCAAATCCTCCAGCCACTGGATGTGGGAAGCGGAACAAGAGGAGGCGTTCCGCCAAACGAAAGCTGCGCTCTCGGCTGACACGACGTTGGTGTTCTTTGACCCCCGAAATGAGTCCCAGCTGGTAGTAGATGCCAGCCCCACGGGCCTTGGGGCGGTCCTAGCCCAGCAGCAGACCTGTGGAGAATGGGCCCCGGTGGCGTACGCCAGCAGGACACTTACGCCCACAGAACAGCGCTACTCTCAAATCGAGAAGGAAGCCATCGCGATCCTGTGGGGATGCCGCCATTTCCACATCTACCTGTACGGGCACCCGTTCACAGTGGTCACCGACCACAAACCCCTCGTCCCGCTGTTTCAGGGATCATCATCGCGTCCTCCCCCACGGATAGAAAAATGGGTGTTACAGCTACAAGAGTTCCAGTTCACCGTGGAGTACAGACCAGGCACCCGCAACCCGGCGGACTTCCTATCCAGGCACGCCAGACCTGTCACCAAGCCGGAGGCGGAGGAAGCAGTAGCAACAGAAGACTACGTGCGAATGATAATCGAAAGGTCCCGACCGCTCCCGATCTCGCTGGAGGAAGTGATACACGCCACCAGAGAAGACGATTGCCTTCAAATCGCCATCCAAGCAATCACCTCGGGAGACTGGAAGAGTCTGCAGAACCCAACACCATTCCGCACGACAGCGGCCCAAACCACCTTAAAGGCTCTGCATCAAGTGCGCCACGAATTGTCAGTATCTGCAGATGGCTGTCTCCTGAGAGGCCCTCGCCTCGTCCTGCCTGAACGCCTGACCCACCAGGCAGCCCTCCTTGCACATGGTGCACACCAAGGGATTGTAAAGTCAAAGAACCGCCTCAGGAGCAAAGTCTGGTTCCCTGGTTTAGATCAACAAGTCGAATCGATCATTCAACGCTGCCCAGTTTGCCTCGCAACCAGCCTGCCCAGCAGTCCGGCGCCGGTGATCACCGAAGCAGGCCCCAACGCCCCCTGGGAAAGAGCCAGCGCAGATTTCGGCAGCTTACCGGGAGGGAAGTACATGCTAGTAGTGGTGGATGACTTCTCGCGATACCCAGAAATCGAGATAGTCTCCTCGACATCAGCAGGAGAGGTCATTCCCAAACTGGAGAAGATTATGGCCACCCATGGCCTGATTGGAGAGCTCCGGACAGACAACGGTCCGCCGTTCACCAGCGCTGAGCTACTTGAGTACCTGACTTCCCTCCGGATCAAACACCGACGGATAACCCCGAGGTGGCCCCAAGCGAATGGGGAAGTAGAACGGCTGATGAGGACCCTAAACAAGACGATCCAGATAGCCCTTGCCGATGGCCACATCCTGGAACAGGCACTATACCGTTTTCTCCGCGAATATCGCCTCACCCCACATTGCACCACCGGCATCTCCCCGAGCCGCCTATGTTTCGGTCGAGCAGTGACAGACACCATCCCGCACCATCCTGTGTGGGCAGACTCCCCGAACCCTCCAAACCACTCCCTGGCAAGGCGGACTAAGACCAACCAAGAGGCGTCCCAGAGGAGGCATGCGCAAGAAAGCCCGATCACTGTCGGCGACCGAGTACTAGTGCGTGACCGCCACCCCGGCGGAAAGTTCAGATTGCCATTTGAACTGGCTCCATGGACAGTGGTCGGAATCAAAGGTACAATGGTAACAGCATCACGGGGGCACGAAAGTGTCACCCGCAACATAGCTTTCTTCAAGAAAGTCCCAGATGACGACGCGGAGGAGTTTCTCCCACTTGACGGGCAAAGGATGGCTGAACTGGACATTCCTCGTGATTCGCAGGGAAGGAACGACCGGCCCCCCGCCGTCACCGCGGATAACGACAGAAGCACCCCGGCTCCTGAGAAAGCCCAGGACAAAGAATTCAGGGGCAGTCAACCGACACAAGACAATAGCAGTCCTATGGAACATTTGCTGACCCCCCCTGACAGAAACAGCCAGGGTCGATACTGTCTGCGGCCCTACCCCAAGCCGTCCCAGAAGTATCAGGACTTTGTTGCCTGCTGTCAACCTCCAGACCGAGAACATGGTGGCGTCGGCAGACCAAGTAAGACTGTTCCATAGATGCCCTGTTTATTATCGTGGTGCTCATAACTGTTGGGGTTTTCCCAGTTGTTTGGTTTATTTATGTTTTGGGTAAAGGAGGAATGTAATGTCGTCCATGTTGGACCACTCCAAGTTACCCCTGTAGATGAGGGGTGGTTGCCACCCCTGGCTCAGGACAGTTACGTAATGTGTTGGGCTGGCCCAGCGTACGCTCGGCCAGCACGTGTGTTGTGAAATAAATAGCCCAGGTCACGCTGGGCGGAGTCAGTGAGTTACTGGCTGCACTCGGACCCACACGTGTCTCGACTCTATGTGTCTTCAGCATTGGGCCCTGACCGAGGACACTACAGCACCGTGCAGATGTATAAATTACAAAAACAGATATAGTAGATTATAAAAATAATTATACAAAAATTACACTACGTTGAAAAGCCGGGATTGAATTGTCATACATTGAGAACGATTCAACCAACTCCCTGGCAGGTTAGTTAAATATTTTAAAATTTTAAAACGTCTCTCTGAATTTTGAGCGTAGACTGCCAAGTTTGGGGAGCAGAGTAAGCGCATAACCAAGGTTGGCAATGACACGATAAAACTATATTTAATTTGTTACTGATTATTAGTATCATTTGGCACTGCCTTCTGGCTTCCTGTGTGCACTTTAAATAACCAAGAGCGGCGGCACATTAGCCCTGAATAGCAGAAGGACTGGTGCGGATGCAAAGCCATCTCTGGAGCTGCACAATTGATTGATAATTCCTGAAGAGATGCAGGACTTGCCTGATCCTAATTAAAGTGTATTAAGGACAAAAAGAAAGCAGATGCATGGCGGGTCCATCAGTAACATGGTCACAGAAGCAGGCTCTAATGGGGTTATCGGAATATGAGAATGCCTCCTATAAGAGTAGCTCACCGCCATCCTGTCCTTGGTGGATGCATGACTCAGCATCATCTGAAGGGCAAGCTGGCCCACCTGAACTTGCTGTATTGAACGTTAGCCTACGCAATAGGGAGGGTCTGGTATTATAATAGTATTAATCAATATATTCTGTATTTTATGTTATTGAATTTATTTTTCATTTTTTAGGGTGCTTGTTAAGCGTTTAACACGAACTTACTGTAGTGCCAGGGCTCTTAAAGCTATATACAAGAGGAAAAATAATGAATAAACGTGGTGGTAGACGAATCAGTCAATCAGCCAGCAGAAGGGTGGTGCAAGTGAAAGGATGTCTTTACGGTAGTAAGTTAGAGGTAGCCTTGTATTCCAAGTTCATAATTAATTGAAACGTAATTAATGTTTGGTATATTTGCCCTCTGTGCAGAAACTCTGCTTGCATCAGGAAAAAATGAGCAAGGCCAAATTGCACCAGAAATGTTAGCACAAAAGGCCCCTTGGGCAATTCTAACGTGCTAGCTCCTTCATATGGATGCAGTCTAATTTGTTGCTTGCTGCTAGGGAAATTCATACAGAGGCCTGCAAGAGTTTAATTTATTTAGTTATAAAAAAAGAATGTAGCGTTTTAAAGAAAATGCTCTGCACAGTGACAAGTCTTCAGGCAAAGGACAAACAAATACTGCTTGGGTAGATATATAATGAGCATGGCGAATTCATGTGAAATGTTGACTTCAGCAGTAGACGTATGATGAACTTGCATTATTTACACAGTAAATCACAATACGTAGGAAAGTAAGCTGAACTTTGTGAGGGTCTAAGTTGAAGAAATGTGTTTGTGCGGTAGATCTTTACTACTGTAAAGGAGAATAAAGGCCTGGGGTCAGTAGGAAAAGTAATCCAGTACAAGGAGTCCTGAATATATCATTCTAAACCTGTATAATTCACACATGAACTCGGGATAAGTGTAGAAGACCGGGTGAGTTTCAATATTGAAGAAATGTTTTTACGGCAATTTTTACTGCACTAAGGGAGGAAATAGACCTGAGTTCAGAAGCGAGAGCTTCCATGAGAAGAGGCTGTAAACATCTAATGAGTATCAACTTAATACATCGTGGAGGACATTAAGGATTTACAGGCTGTGCATACTGCCTTAACTGATTGTCCAAGCTGGAGAGGGACGATCGGAGTCAGAAAAATAAGGGGTTTAATGCATTAGTTAATTTAAAGGCCACATTGAGATGGCTCTAGATGTAGCAGATGGCCAGCTGGCTTGTTGGCGAGGGCAAGAAAAGAACTATTTTCAGTTTGGGTTGTTAAAAGTACACATGTTTTTTATTGTTATTGCAGTAGTTTAATTTACTGATTGGTGGCATGCCCCTCTCTGCCAGACTTGCAGTTATACCGCCTAATTTACAGCTTGGGAATGGCTGTTGTTCATGAAGGTGGAGCTTCGACATCAGCTGACTCTGCTGGTGGAAAACCTAGAGCAGGCATAAACCACACAGGTCACAGTAGCAGTGCACGGAGCTAGCTACTGCTGCTGACTTTCTCTGCCTGCGTCAGCCATGTGTTGCATGGCCACCTGGGCAGGAGAAACTAAACAAAGGCCCTGACGCAAATGGAGAAACTCCCTTTGTATCAGGGCTATTGTGTTTTTTTCTGTAAAACAGACAGTTTAGGTGTAAAAGAAAGCTGAAATGGGAGTTCATGTCATTAAGGGAAATAGCATATATAGTAACATTTAAGGGACTGAGGATAAAGCCTTAGGGCACTCTGACTGAGAAGTCTGGACAAAGTCCAAAATGAGCTCAAGAGATTGAGAAAAAGAATGAGCGAGATAGAAGTAGGACAATGTAGGGAATTTACCAGGAATGCTGAGTGATGGTATTGTGTTCAGCATAATTGTTTCATTGACTGCGATGAATGAAGAGGATAGGTCAAAAAATATATAACGATGCATGAGAGGTGATTTTACTGTGGCTCTAAAGTTAGATCATCACAGAGAGCTGTCTGCATGGAATCAAGGGCAATTAAGGCAGATCAAAGGGGTCATGTAGAGTGTGCAAGAAGATGTAGAGAACGAGCTTGTTGAAGCGCGCTGATTGTTTGATTTTAGAGAAGGGCAGTTTGATGATATGGTAATAGAAGACTGTAGGAAGCTGACTCTGTATATACTATACCAAAATGAGGTATAGTGTGCACAGAGTCCAGTGGAACCCCAAAGGTAGGCAGAGGTAAAAGTAGATATCACCTTACTCTCTATTTGTCGTAGTGTGGACGAGCAGCAAGGCTTTATCCGAGGGTAGTGTTAAGCATTTGTTGTACACACTCAATCAGCAAATGATGTCACACACTCAAAGACCGAACTCAGACCAATTTTGTTTGTTTATTTCTAGAACCAAGCCAAGCCTGGCACAGGCAAGCCTGGCACAGGTAAGTGAAATAAATGCTTTGCAAAATCTTATGCAGTGTTTTACAATTGAATGAAGGTTCAAATGCAGTTGATTGAAATACAGGTAAGTCAAAATGTCGAAATTACTTTTCAGATTACTTTTCAGCTGCTTTTCAGATTACTTTTTAAGTTACTTTTTCTACTCAGTGTGATATGCCTAGATATCACACTGGGACATTTCCTAGAGAAAAGGTAAGTAAGATCAGTTTTGTACAGTTGTAGTTTTTCAGGTTTTCATACAAATCAACTCCACACTTAGAAAATTTTTCAAGGAAAAACAGTCAATGTATTCCTATAGAGAGAAATTAAGTTATCGGTTAACAGGTAAGTACTCGGTCTTTGGGGTTGAGTTTATGGGGTTATAACAAGGGTCCCCCCAGGGTCAAGGATGAACTCTCAAAGCACCCTCAGCGGCACTAGGGTGGCCGGGTGCAGAGTGCTGAGTCCCAATGTTATCTAAAGGGGGATAGAGGGCTTCCGGTTGGTGGCTGCTCACGAGCAGGCCACAGGGTTGTGGGAGCAAAGCTCCTGGTGTTAGTCTCAGGGCAAAGGGGGATCCGAGTTAGCACCCAAAGTACATCCGCAGCGGCGCAGGAGCGGCTGGGTGCAGAGTGCTGTTTTGGCATTGGGTGCCGTGTTGTTTTCAATGGGGATTCTCTGGTTTGGACAAAGACTGCAGGTTCGGGAACGAAGATCTTCTGGAGGTGACCACCGGTTGGAGAGGTAAGTTGGGATGCCTGAGGATGCTGGGACACTGTCAGTTGGGCCACCCAAGGCCGTGGGACTTCAGGTGCAGGGGTGTCTTTAGGCGTCGGGTTTTCATACCAGCTCCGGTCGCGGTCAGGGGGATCCTCCAGAAAGAGACTGCAGGCGTTGTGGAGAGGGTCGAGGCAGGTAAGAGATCACCAGATCTCAGGTCTGGATCACCGGGGAGACCTCCTCGTGGTGTTGGGCCCTCGGGCCGGGGGCGTCGGGTGCAGAGTGGTGCAGACTCATGGATTTCGCCGGAGCCAGAGTCCGTGGGTCAGCAAATCCGGTGTTCACGGGAGACAGAATCTTTTCTGTGGAAGTCCGGGCAGGTCCTTGGGGTTCTTGAGGTTGCTGGCTGCAGGACACACCGGGATTTCACTTTGCAGGTCCGAGGTGGGTACAGGCCAGTAGGACTGGGGCCAAGTCAGTGGGTGTCCTCCTCTTCTTAGCTTTGGCACAGCTTCTTTGGCCCTTCTTCTTCTTTTCTTCTTAGTCAGTTCTTGTCTGAGGAGGCAGGGTTCAGGGGTGCCCCTAAATACTAGATTTAGGGGCGTTACAGGTAAGTAAAGGTTGGGACCAATGGGTCCCTTCCTTGGGGTGGATACACCCCCTATTATGCCATCCCCCAGTGGGAGGGGGGCATATGCCTCACTCTGGTTGGCTGGGTCCCCCATCTGCAAATAGGCGCGGACTAAGAGTTGTGCTTCACCTCGCCACCCCCACCTGATGGGTGTGGTTGGCAAAGGTGGGCACACCTCCCTTTCTCACTTGTTTTTCCCACCAATTCTCCCGCCCAAAGTGGGGGTCAGAACCGGTGGGGGGCAGTTTCTGGAAGCAGCAAAAAGTCTGGGGAAGCTCACAAAGGCAGCAAGCCTTTGAAGCTTACCCTTCGTGCACCCTGCCCATCCTGGGGGAGGAGGCTTGGCACCTCGTCCCAGGATGTGCATTGTTTCAGACCCCTGAGAGCAGCAGGCTCTCGACCCAGGGGTCCAGAAACATGTCTGATGGTGGCAGCTAGTGGGCAGCCAGTTAGCCTGGACACTAGTGTTAGGTTGTTTTTCAGGGGGCATCTCTAGGATGCCCTCTGTGTGCATATTTCATTAAATCCCACACTGGCATCAGTGTGGGTTTAATGTGCTGAGAAGTTTGATACCAAACTTCCCGGTTTTCAGTAAATCCATTATGGTACTGTGGAGTTTGTAATGACAAACTCCCAGCACCATATACTCTTAATGGCATTACTGCACTTACAATGTCTAAGAATTGGCTTAGACACTGTAGGGGTACAGAGCTCATGCACCTGTACCTCACCACTGGTATAGTGTACCCAGCTAGAGGGGTGGCTGATCTAGGCCAGGGTAGTGGGTTGTAGGCATGGCCCACAGGGATGTGTGCATGTCGACTCTTCACTTTATTCTGCACCAAAACACGCAGTCTGTGTGTGTAAAGGTACAGGGCCTCTAAGGGTGGCACAATAAGTGCTGCAGCCCTTAGAGGCCTTCCCTGGCCACAGTGCCTTTGGTACCTGGGGTACCATTTACAAGGGGCTAACCTGTGGCCAGAGAGGGCCAATTGGGTTTTGTTTCCAATGCAGTTTTAGGGAAAGAACATAGACCCTAGGTACCTGTTTGGCTGGAGCCCAGGGCACACTTAGTCAAAGTACATCAACAGTTTACCAAAAAGTGGGGGCAACCATGCAAAAAGAGGGCACTTTCTTACCCCCCCCCAACGAAACAGGATGAGACTAACCTTGCCCTAGAGAGTCTTCATTTTCTAAGTGGAAGAACCTGGAAAGTCTATCTGCATTAGCATGGGCAGTCCCAGGTCTGTGTTCCACTATAAAGTCTATTCGCTGTAGGGGGATGGACCACCTCAACAGTTTAGGATTTTCACCTTTCATCTGCATATGCCATTTGAGAGGTCTGTGGTCAGTTTGAACTAGGAAGTGAGTACCAAACAAGTATGGTCTCAGCTTCTTCAGGGACCAAACCACAGCAAAGGCCTCCCTCTCAATGACACTCCAACGCTGCTCCCTGGGGAGAAGCCTTCTGCTATTAAAAGCAACAGGTTGGTCTTGGCCTTCATCATTAGTCTGGGAAAGGACTGCTCCTATCCCTAGCTCAGAGGCATCAGTCTGCACTATGAACTGCTTGGTATAGTCTGGAGCTTTGAGAATTGGTGCTGAGCACATTGCCTCCTTCAGGGTGTCAAAAGCCTTTTGACAGCTAACTGTCCAGTTTACCTTTTTGGGCATCTTCTTGGAGGTAAGTTCTGTGAGGGGAGTCACAATGGATCCATATCCTTTCACAAACCTCCTGTAGTACCCAGTCAAGCCAAGGAATACCCTGACTTGGGTCTGGGTTGTTGGAGCTGCCCAGTCCAGGATGGCCTGGATCGTGGGCTGTAAGGGTTGCACTTGGCTTCCACCAACAAGGTCGCCCAAGTATACCACTGTTCCCTGCCCTATCTGGCATTTGGATGCCTTGATAGTTAGGCCTGCAGTTTGCAGGGCTATTAAAACCTTCCCCAGGTAGATCAGGTGATCCTGCCAGGTGGAGCTAAAGACAGCAATATCATTTAGATATGCTGCACTAAAGCACTCCAATCCAGCAAGGCCTTGATTCACCAACCTTTCGAAGGTGGCAGGGGCATTCTTTAAACCAAAAGGCATAACAGTGAACTGATAATGCCCATCAGGTATGGAGAAAACTGTCTTTTCTTTTGCTCCTGGTGCCATGCCAATCTGCCAGTACCCTGCAGTTAAGTCAAAGGTACTTAGAAATTTGGCTGCACCTAACTTATCTATCAATTCATCAGCTCTTGGGATAGGATGAGCATCTGTCTTGGTGACAGAGTTGAGCCCTCTCTAGTCCACACAAAACCTAATTTCACTCTTTTCACCCATTGGATGAGGTTTGGGGACTAGAACCACTGGGCTTCCCCAGGGGCTCTCAGAGGGTTCAATAACCCCTAGCTCCAGCATCTTGCTGCCTTCAGCTCTGATGCTCTCTTTAACTTGATCAGACTGACAATAGATTTTGTTTTTGACAGGTACACTGTTCCCAGTGTCCACATCATGGGTACTCCAGTTTGTCTGACCAGGGGTTAAGGAAAAGAGCTTAGCATACTGCTGCAAGACTAGCTTGCAGTCAGTCTGCTGTTGGGCAGTGATGGTGTCTGAAAAGACAACTCTATCCACTGACACATCTTTGGGGCTGTGTGAGAGGAGGTCAGGGAGAGGTTCACTCTCTGTCTCCTGATCCTCATCAGTCACCATCAGCATGGTGATGTCAGCCCTGTCATGGAAAAGCTTAAGGCGGTTCACATGGATCACCCTTTTGGGTGTCCTGCTTGTGCCCAGATCAACCAAGTAGGTGACCTCACTTTTCTTTTCTAAGATGGGGTAAGGGCCACTCCATTTGTCCTGGAGAGCCCTTGGTGCCAATGGCTCCAAAACCCACACCTTTTGCCCTAGTTGTAATTCTACCAGTGCAGCTGTTTGGTCCTACCAGTGCTTCTGGAGCTGCTGGCTGGCCTCAAGATTTTTGGAAGCTTTTTCAATGTACTTTGCCATTCTGGACCTTAGGCCTAGTACATAGTCCACAATGTCTTGTTTGGGTTCTTCGACAGGCTTCTCCCAAACCCTTTTTTACAAGACAGAGTGATCCCCTAACAGGATGGCCAAACAGAAGTTCAAAGGGGGAAAGCCCTACTCTCTTCTGATTATTATCAGCCACAGGGGCAGCCCAACACACCTGAACCAGGGGCAGTCAGTGAATAATCCTAACAATGATTCAAGAAGCAATTTGCTCAAAAGTACAATATTTACTCTCTTCTGAGGCACCTCTCAGTAGGCAAAAAGTAAGCATGGTAAGAGGACATCCCATCTCCTTTTGAGTTTTTTAGGGACCCCCATAATCATGCCTTTAAATGTCTTGTTAAACCTCTCAACAAGACCATTGGCTTGTGGGTGATAGGGTGTGGTAAACTTGTACTGCACTCCACACTCTTTCCACATATGTTATAGGTAAGCAGACATGAAGTTTGACTCTCTGTCCGAAACCACCTCCTTAGGAAACCCTACCCTGGTGAAGACACCAATGAGGGCCTTGTCTACTGCCGGAGCTGTAGTAGTCCTAAGGGGAATTGCCTCAGGATACCTAGTGGCATGATCCACTACCACTAGTATAAATTTGTTTCCTGATGCTTTGGGAGGTTCAAGTGGACCCACTATGTCCACACCTACCCTTTCAAAGGGAACCCAAACCACTGGTAGTGGAATCAAGGGGACCTTTGGGTGTCCACCTGTTTTGCCACTGGCTTGACAGGTGACACAGGAGCTGACAAACTCCTTTACTTTCTGAGACATCTGGGGCCAGTAAAATTGGCTAACTAGCCTTTCCCGGGTTTTGGTTTGGCCCGGATGTCCAGTTAGGGGGATGGCATGAGCTAAAGTTAGTAGGAACTCCCTGTACTTCTGAGGCACTACCACTCTCCTAGTGGCTCTAGGGTTGGGGTCTCTGGCCTCAGTGTATAGTAGTCCCTCCTCCCAATAGACTCTGTGGGTACCACTGACATCTCCCTATTCCTGTGCAGCAGCTTGCTGCCTCAGGCTTTCAAGAGCTGGACAGTCCTGCTGTCCAAGGCACAGCTCTTCCCTAGAGGGTCCCCCTGGGCCTAAGAGTTCATCCTGGTAAGGGTCAAGCTCCATGGGCTCAGTTCCCTCTGGGGCTTCCAAGTCCTCTCCCTGAGGAGAGGGGTCCTGATCCTTTTGCTGTACAGAAGCTGGTTTCCCAGTCTTCTTACCTTTCCTCTTGGAAGGTTGGGCCATTCTTTCAGGCTCCAACATTTCTTTTTCACCCTGCTTTCGGCTCTGTGCTCTAGTCTTTACACATACAATCTCAGGTATGTCCAGCATTGCTGCATGGGTTTTTAATTCTACCTCAGCCCATGCTGAGGTTTCCACGTCATTACCAAGCAAACAGGCAGATGGAAGCTTTGGAGAGACCACTACCTGTTTCAGGCCAGTAACCCCCCCACAGTCTAATGTCACCATAGCCGTGGCATGGTTAGTAGGAACATTGTCAGCATTGGTGACTGGGTAAGTTTTCCCAATCAGGTATTGCTCTGGGGTAACCGGTGTATCTCTCAGCATAGTGACACTGGCACCTGTATCCCTCAGTGCTTCTATTCTAGCCCCATTGATCCAGGGGTATTGCAAATACTTCTTTAAGTTGGGTGGCCACACAGCTAAAGTGGCAAACTCAACTTCACCCTCAGAGACTAGAACTGCTTCAGTGTGCAACCTGATTTGCTCTGGGCACACTGTTGATCTCATCTGGAGACTGACTACACCAGTAGTAGGTGTAGGAGGACTAGGGGGCTTCTTGTTAGAACAAGAAGCATCTCCAGTTAAGTGTACCAACTTCTTACAGTTGTGACACCAGGCCTTTAAAGGATCAAAGTTCTTTCCCGTGTACCTATTGGACTGGGAAGAGTTTTGGGACCCACCCCCGTGCAGGTTTTTGAGGCCCTTTTGAAGACTCAGGCTTTTTATCTTGGGGGTTCTCACTAACCGTGGGCGTAGTTCGCGTAGTAGCGCTACGCGTAGCTACGCGAAGTGCACTTCGCACTACGCGAGCTACGCGTAGCACTACGCGATCTGCGGTAGGAAATGCTGTTCGCAATGATTGCACAGTGCCGGATGCTTGTCCGCACTGTGCAATCATTGCAAACGGCATCTTGCACAGTGCAAGCAGTTGTTTTCTGCCGCTCGAGTAGATTTGTACTCGAGCGGCAGTTTTCTCAACGCGGACTGGTAGTTTCTCATCGTGAGCGGTCGCGAGCATACGCGACCATTCGCAATGAGAAACCTGACCTCCCCGCATTGAGAATCTCGCCGGGAGGTTTATTTTCCACGCTCGCGATCGGTAACTTGATGTTGCTGATCGCGAACGAGGAAAAAGTCTCGCCGGGATGTCATTTTGCGCGCTCGCGGTCGCCAACTTGACGTTGAGGACCGCGAGCAAGCAAAAAATGCCCGCTATGCGTTTTTGCACTGTGCTACGTGCAATTCGCGTAGCGCGTAGTTGCGCAAATTACGCAAACTACGCGAGCGTAGCGTAGTTTTCCACCCAGGCCTAGTTCTCACCACCTACCCTGGGGAGGTTTTGTAACCCCTTTCTTTTGGAACACCCCAGTGGCTGTTTTTGTCATCCTTGTCTTGACCCAGTGGTCTGCCTTCTTTCCCAATTCTTGGGGAGAAATTAGACCTAGGTCTACCAAATGCTGATGTAACTTTTTATTAGTGCAATTGCTTAAAATATATTCTTTCATAAACAAATTGTAAAATCCATTGAAATCATGCACATTATTTCCAGTTAACCAACCATCTAATGTCTTAACTGAGTAGTCAACAAAGTCATCCCGGGACTGATTTTGGGTTCTGTGAGACCTCCTGAATCTAATTCTGTGTTCCTCAGTTGTGAGTCCAAAGCCCTCAATCAGAATACTCTTCATGAGGTCATAAGACCCAGCATCTGCCCCTGTACGGGTCAGGAGTCTGTCCCTTTAGTTACCAGTGAACAGTTCCCAAAGGAGTGCCCCCCAGTGTGACTTCTTCACTTTTCTCATTTCGCAAGCCCCCTCAAAGGCTGTGAACCATTTTGTGATATCATCAACCTCTTCATATTTAGGGACAATCCCTTTGGGGATTTTAGGATCATAAGATTGCTCTTTATCCTTATTTAGTAAATTGCTGCCACCATTTATGGGAGCTAAGCCCATCTCTGCTCTCTCTTTCTCTAGAGCCAGGGTTCAGGTCTCTAGATCCAATATTTTGGCCAACCTTACTAAAAGGTTGTCCTCCTCATTGAGGCTGTCCTCAATGTCCTCAGTAGCACCTGACCCACCTGTGTGGGCTCTAGGTACTGAGAGGTTTACTCTTGGAGTCAGGGGCACTTGGGCCATTCTCTCCCTATGAAGTGGGGGGTGGTTGTTATCCTCATCTCCTCCCTCTACTTCTTCACCTGAGAGGTCTTCACCATTCTCAGAAGGATAGTCTTTAGCATACCCTACCAACAGCTCCTGGAGCTTTTGTTTGCAGGGATGGGCCCCCATGATTATATTTTTAAGTTTGCATAGAGACCTTAACTCCCTAAATTCTAAGTGGAGATAAGGGGTGAGGTCGAGCTCCTCAACCTGGTTCTCTATGCCATTGTGGTTATCTTCACTAACAGCTGGGTTCTTGTCAAGAGACATTGTTAAAAAAACTTCTAACTCCTCTTCCCCCTAACTAAAGTGAACTTTTATTTTTCCAAAATTCTAAAGGGACTTAACCAAGGCCCTAAAACAGACTTTTAGTAATTTGGGAAAATTTGTCAATTAAAAAAACAGAATTATAAAGACAATTTAAGAGTTCTGTCATGTGATCAGGTGGTAACCAAGTTAGTCCAACAAATGCAAAGTTGTATACCCCACTGCTGATCCACCAATGTAGGAAGCTGGCTCTGTATATACTATACCAAAATGCGGTATAGTGTGCACAGAGTCCACTGGAACCCCAAGAGGTAAAAGTAGATAGCACCTTACTCTTTATTTGTGGTAGTGTGGGCGAGCAGTAAGGCTTTGTCCGAGGGTAGTGTTAAGCATTTGTTGTACACACTCAATCAGCAAATGATGTCACACACTCAAAGACTGAACTCAGACCAATTTTGTTTGTATAAAAATATTATTAAGTTATTTTATTTCTAGAACCAAGCCAAACCTGGCACAGGTAAGTGGAATAAATGCTTTGCAAAATCTTATGAAGTGTTTTACAATTGAATGCAGGTTCAAATGCAGTTGATTAGAATACAGGTAAGTCAAAATGTCGAAATTACTTTTCAGATTACTTTTCAGTTACTTTTCAGATTACTTTTGAAGTTACTTTTTCTACTCAGTGTGATATGCCTAGATAACACACTGGGACATTTCCTTGAGAAAAGGTAAGTAAAATCAGTTCTGCACAGTTGTAGTTTTTCAGGTTTTCATACAAATCAACTCCACACTAGGAACATTTTTCAAGATAAAACAGTCAATGTATTCCTATTGAGAGAAATTAAGTTATCGGTTAACAGGTAAGTACTCGGTCTTTGCGGTTGAGTCTCTGGGGTTAGAACAAGTGTTCCTCCAGGGTCAAGGATGCACTCACAAAGCACCCTCAGCTGCACTAGGGCGGCCGGGTGCAGAGTGCTGAGGCCCAATGTTATCCAATGGGGGACAGGGGGCCTCCGGTTGGTGGCTGTTCACGAGCAGGCCACAGGGTTGTGGGAGCAAAGCTCCTGGTGTTAGGCTCAGGGCAAAGGGGGATCCGAGTTAGCACCCAAAGTACACCCGCAGTGGCACAGGGGCAGCTGGGTGCAGAGTGCTGTTTTGGCGTTGGGGGCCCTGTTGGTTTCAATGGGGATTCTCCGGTTTGGACAAAGACTGCAGGCTCGGGGATGAAGATCTTCAGGAGGTGACCACCGGTTGGAGAGGTAAGTTGGGATGCCTGGGGATACTGGGACACCGTCAGTTGGGCCACCCAAGGCCGTGGGACTTCGGGTGCCGGGGTGTCTTTAGGCTATGGGTTTTCTTACCAGCTGCGGTCGGGGGGATCCTCCAGAAATAGACTGCAAGCGTCATGGAGAGGGTCGAGGCAGGTCAGAGATCACCAGATCTCAGGTCAGGATCATTGGGGAGACCTCCTCGTGGTGTTGGGCCACTGGAGCTTGGGCCGGGGGCATCGGTTGCAGAGTGGTGCAGACTCGTGGATTTCGCCGGAGCCAGTGTCTGTGGGAGAGAAAATCTGGTGTTCACGGGAGACAGAGTTTTTTCTGTGGAAGGCAGGGCAGGTCCTCGGGGTTCTTGAGGTTGCTGGCTGCAGGATACACCGGGATTTTGCTTCTGCAGGTTCGAGGTGGGGACAGGCCGGTAGGGCTGGGGCCAAGTCAGTGGGCGTCCTCCTCTTCTTAGCTTTGGCACGGCTTCTTGGGTCCTTCTTCTTCTTTTCTTCTTAGTCAGTTCTTGTCTGAGGAGGCAAGGTACAGGGGTGCCCCTAAATACTAGGTTTAGGGGTGTTACAGGTAAGTAAAGGTTGGGGATAATGGGTCCCTTCCTTGGGGTGGGTACACCCCCTATTATTAGAAGAAGAAGGTTATGCTGTTCCTCAAGACTGTACGAGCAAGGGAAATTGACACCACCCTGAACGTTTGGGTTCAGAGTTGGGAGTCCATTTATTGGATTGTAATGCCCTCACACACCCAATCGGGTGTCATGCTTCATCATTTGGGCTGCTCCTCGTCGGGTCGGCGGTGCAATACCCAACGGGCTCCCTGTAGTAGGGGCACTTTGGCGGAGATCTTTTTCCAATAGCCGTATGGTGAAGTGGGGGTGAGGGGCCAGAACTGTGTAGATGTATGTGTGTGATTTAAAATAAGGTTCGGAGTATCCGTGAAGACAATTTTTAATCAGTGGGTCTCCTACCCTAGTTAAAAATATATAAACAATGCGGTGCTTGGCTAAGTATTATGTCTTAGGTCTAAGTGTCGCTATTGGTGCAAATGAGGTCAACATGTTTCTCGCTTACTGTATTACAGTAAACAATGCGGTGCTTGGCTAAGTATTATGTCTTAGGTCTAAGCGTCGCTATTGGTGCAAATGAGGTCAACATGTTTCTCGCTTACTGTATTACAGTGAGCGAGAAACATGTTGACCTCATTTGCACTAATAGCGACGCTTAGACCTAAGACATAATACTTGGCCAAGCACTGCATTGCTTATATATTTTTAACTAGGGTAGGAGACCCACTGATTAAAAATTGTCTTCACGGATACTCCGAACCTTATTTTAAATCACACACATACATCTACACAGTTCTGGCCACTCACCCCCACTTTACCATACGGCTATTGGAAAAAGATCTCCGCCAAAGTGCCCCTACTACAGGGAGCCCGTTGGGTATTGCACCGCCGACCCGACGAGGAGCAGCCCAGATGATGAAGCATGACACCCGATTGGGTGTGTGAGGGCATTACAATCCAATACATGGACTCTCAACTCTGAACCCAAACGTTCAGGGTGGTGTCAATTTCCCTTGCTCGTACAGTCTTGAGGAACAGCATAACCTTCTTCTTCTAATACTTCAATTAGGGCACCTATGCTGGACCTCCCTCGACACTGATAGAGGAAAAAGCCCTGTAGTCCCTCCTTTGTATACTACTACACCCCCTATTATGCCATCCCCCAGTGGGAGGGGGCATATGCCTCACTCTGGTTGGCTGGGTCCCCCCATCTACAAGATGGCGCGGACTGAGAGTTGTGCTTCACCTCCCCTCCCCCACCTGAGGGGTGGGGTTGGCAAAGGTGGGCACACCTCGCTTCCTCACTTGGTTTTCCCGCTGATACTCCCGCCCAAAGTGGGGATCAGAACCAGTGGGGGCCAGTTGCTGGAAGCAGCAAAAGGCCTGGGGAAGCTCACAAAGGTGGCAAGCCTTTGAAGCTTCCCCTTCATGGACCCTGCCCATCCTGGCGGAGGAGGCTTGGCCCCTCGTCCCAGGATGTGCATTGTTTCAGACCCCTGAGAGCAGCAGGCTCTCGACCCAGGGGTCCAGAAACATGTCTGGTGGTTGCAGCTGGTGAGCAGCCACTCAGCCTGGACACTAGTGTTGGGTCGTTTTTCAGGGGGCATCTCTAAGATGCCCTCTGTGTGCATTTGTCATTAAATCCCACACTGGGATCAGTGTAGGTTTAATTTGCTGAGAAGTTTGATACTAAACTTCCCAGTTTTCAGTAAAGCCATTATGGTACTATGGAGTTTGTAATGACAAACTTCCAGCACTATATACTCTTAATGGCATTACTGCACTTACAATGTCTAAGAATTGGCTTAGACACTGTAGGGGTAAAGGGTTCATGCACCTGTACCCTCACCACTGGTATAGTGCACCCAGCTAGAGGGGTGGCTGATCTAGGCCAGGGCAGTGGGTTGTAGGCATGGCACACGGATGTGTGCCATGTCAACTCTTCTTTTTGTTCTGCACCAAAACACGCAGCCTGCAAAGGCAGTGTGTGTGTGTAAAGGTACAGGACCTCTAACGGTGGCACAATAAGTGCTGCAGCCCTTAGAGGCCTTCCCTGGCCACAGTGCCCTTGGTACCTGGGGTACCGTTTACAAGGGCCTGACCTGTGGCCAGAGAGTGCCAATTGTGTTTTGTTTTCAATGCAGTTTTAGGGAAAGAACATAGGCCCTGGGTACCTGTGTGGCAGGAGCCGAGGGCACACTGAGTCAAAGTACATCAGCAGTTTAGCAAAAAGTGGGGGCAAACATGCAAAAAGAGGGCACTTCTTACAAAGACAAGCTCTGATTTGTTTTTAGGAGTGTTAGAACAACAGCACTCTGGTAGCTGCAGGGAGATGCCAGAGACAAGGGAAAGATGAAACACTCTGGTAATGCGGGTTAGTACCCTTGAGGTGAGACCTAGAGAGTAGATGGTTTAGAGACAGAAGGGATGACACGGAGCTCAGGAGGGACACATGATTTTAAGAAGGGAAACAATTTTAGATGGGGATAGAGGAGAAAATGAAAATATGTACGCATAGTGGATCAGTGGAATGATGGGTGTGTGGGTAACAGAGGATGAAAGGGCAACTAGCAGGCTGGTATGCATTGTTCTGATGTTGTCAATCTTATTATGAAAGTAAGGGATAACATCACAGTTTGAATGAATGATGGTAGTTATTGGGGTTGCGTAGTGAGTAGATGGTATGGGATAGGCATTTGATATGATGTTGTAGTGATGGGATCAGATTGGGATGATTTCAAGCAGATGTGAGAGTATCTAGAACATTTTGGTATTTTCCAAGATCATCAGATACTTAGGATGTCCTCCGTTTGTGCAGGTATTTGTGCATCATCGCTTTAATGGAGTGGTGTGATGAGATTTCCAATGTTGGGATGGGGTGTTGCTGAGTTTGTGAGTGAAGGGCAAGATGATTATTGAATGTGATGGATAAGGGGTTCATAAATGCTTTCAAGGAACTGGTTTAAGCAAGAGGGTGTTAGACCTTCGAGCCTTAGGGTGGTCTTCCCCAAAATGTTTTGCCTTTTTACCTCTATTTTTGCTGGAATAAATATTTTTAGGCCTTAAGACCTCTGTGCACGTTACAACTGCTAACCAGTGCTAAATTGCTTGTGCTAACTCCCCTAAACATGTTACAATTGGCTTACACATAATTGGCACATTTAATTCACTCATAAGTCCCTTGTAGAGTGGTGTACCATATACCCAAGGCCAGTACAATAAATACTACTAGTGAGCCTGTAGCACTTATTGTGCCACGCTCTTAAGTAGCCCCTTAAAACATGTCCCAGGCCTTCCATTGCAGCCTGAAGGCAGTTAAACTGCCAACTCGACATAGCAATGTAACCCCCTTGACAAGCCTTATACTCCCCTTTTATTGCATAAGTCACCCCTAAGGTAAGACCGAGGTAGCCTATAGGGCAGTGTCGATTTTAATTAAAAGGATGGACATGTACTTTTAAGATTTACATGTCCAGGTAGTGAAAAACTCATTTTTCACTACTGTGAGGCTTGTCTGTACCCATAGGATAACATTGGGTTGCCTATTTACCTTTAATAAGTGCTAACTCTTGATTGGGAACAGAGAAGCATTTCATGTTTGGTATCTATGAAATTGTAATTAAAAAAATCCTCTTTAATGGTTAATTGGATTTTAAATTACAATTTTGAAAATGACACTTTTAGACAGTCGGCATTGTCCTGCCCTTTGTCATTTGGTGCCTCCAGCCATCCCAGGTCACACGGCTGTGTGTAGTTGGCAGTTAGACTTTGTGAATTCCTCCCAGACAGTCACACAATAGAGCGATTAGGTGTGCCTGAATGGGCCATCTGCTGGCAGGATGGGAGGCAGAGCTGGGCACAGCCTCACTTGCAACTGAATAGGCTGTGCTTTGCCTCCACACAAAGGGCTTGTCACCACTGCACTGTTCTGCAGCTAGTCTGGATCCAGATCAGGGAGTCAGGAAATTCCAAGCACTTCAAAGGGAAACCTCTAGAGCCTTCTCCTGCTTCAAAGAAGGCGCCAGGGGACTCATTTATGAGAGCCCTGCGTCACTTTTGCACCATGTAAAGTGGTACATGCGTGACGCAGGGCTCTCAATTAGGATTTATGAAGCCAAACAAAGCCAGTCTGCATGGCTTTAAGTGGCCTCATAAATCGTGAGCAAGGCAACGCAGCACAAATCGCTCTGTTGCCTTACTCTGTGCCCGGGAAGCATTCCATGGGAATTGCGGTGGGTTTTCACATGCAACACCCATGGATTTTGACACTGTCCCAGATTTGCAAAATCATATCAACTTGGGGAAGCGCCAAATCCTTACACCTCCAGAGGTGAGGCATAATGAGGAGAAATATGTTTATTTCTCCTCGTTTTTCCTCTTTGTATGTGTGCTGCATTGTGCAGCACACAGAAAGAGGGAAATGCCTCTTAAAATTGTTTTTATGTAGGAAGGTGCCCCTTCCTGCACATAAACAATCCTGCATGCTACAGAGGCACCCTTGCACAATGGTGCAAGGGTGCCTATGTTGGCGCTAGGGTGCCGATACATGCCAGCGCAGGAAGAAGGGACAGGAATGCACTGTATCACAAAAATACAATGCATTCCTTCCCTTTCACTTTGGTGTAGGGCAGCGCAGCAAGGTGCCTTTCTGTGCTGCCCTACGCCAAAATCCCATAAATGAGGGCCCAGGTATATTGGGCCCTCAGACTCACTCTTCAGCTCACTTTATGGACCTGTGGAAGGACTCTCAGAAGACTACTTCCTGCCGTGGACTGTTGTGTATTCCACAAAACTTCCACAGCTTTGTTGCACTTGGAAGGACTGCTTTACTGACTGGAGCATGCCTTGAACAATCAGCGGCCGGCCCTGCTGCTTGAGCCCTGAATCTTCACCTGAAACCAGGACTACCAGATTGACTCCAAGGGCTAGTTTGCTGGCCTCCTGTTCAGAGCCACAGGGACATAGCATGCTCCCACCATCTTGAACCCACACCTGAACCCAGGCTGAGTGAGTCCTAACCCTCCAAGTGGTGACCCTTCAGTCCTGTACCCTTGGTGGTAGTGATGAAGGTGCCCAGATAGGCAAAATTCAAAACTTGGGAACATTTTTGACTAAAAACTGCCAAGGGAAGCGCAGGACCAACCTCCTCATCTAGCTGCCTGAGGTGCATCACCGGTCGTCCTTACTATGTGGTAATTCCCACCACATTCTTCTCAACAACAGCAAATCCTGTTCAGCATTCCTTCATCACAGGGGTATCCTGCCTCTTGGAACTCTCGTCAGCTGCAGCCGCTTACCTTGTCCAGTTGGAGATTTTGGACTTCAAAAAAGGGACTAAGTCTGAACATAAAAATCTTCCCCGCAACTTCGTGCAGCGGCTCGCCTATGACAACGCTTCCCTCCTCGGACACCGCCTGCAACCTTGCCCCACTAAACTTTACTTTCTGAGAATTTTTTTTCCAAAATTTCTTCTAAGTCGGAGTGTAAACGGCTACTGGGCCCAATTTCCTGCTTAGATCTGACCTGTGTTTCATCACAATCACCCATATTTTTGTACTTTGATATGATCTTGCATGACTAGATGTTTGCAGTTGGCTCTTTGATCTTTTAGGCTCAAGTTTTTTCCAAAACCCTTAAAACTTTATAACTTTGGTTCAGCTGATTGGTTTCTTGTTGTTTTGGTGTCAAATAATTTAATAAATTGTACTCTATTTTTCTAAATTGGTGTGGGATTTTTCTTGTGTTGTATTTTCAGTTTATTCTCGTTTGTGTGCTGAATAAATACTTTAGACATTGCCTCTAAATTAAGCCGGTTTAGTTTTTGTGCCAAGCTGCCCAGGGTTAAGCACAGGTTACTTTAGAGGCTTTTTGTTGTTCAGCATGCCAGGGTTGTGGCTGTTGACCAGGGTTAACACACCAGTCAACCAACAACCCAATTTCTCACAGAGGGGATGGTGTATTGACTATTTAGAGTTTTTAAATGCTTGAAGAACCAAAGCCATTTTACTCATTTATCCAGGCCCCTAAACATATTTGAGACAATTTAGTGTCAGTCTTTACCAACAAGATCTCCACTTTCAGAAATAATATTGACATTTTTTTATATCCCTCCTCATTTGGTCCTCAAAGTCTCAACATTTTTCACTAGGTTTCCTAATGGCAAAGCGGTGTTTGGCCTCCCAGGTGCTTCTCTCATCATAACTATATTCTTCAGTGCCTTACTCTTTGTCTTTTGAAATCCTTCACAAACTCAAACATGCATTCAAAACCCTATTAATTAAACAAATAGACACAGATCAAAAGGTCATGTCAAACTATAGAATCGTCCAGGCATTCCTCCAAACAAAAAACTCTTGAATATGCAGTCACCTATCAATTGTCTTCACATTTTGCATTTATCTTCTTATTGGGAGAATTCACGTCTGATGTCTCCTAGGGCACAGAAACTACACTCCTTACTAACATAGAAGAAATAATCAATGCAGGGTGCTGAGGCTAAGAATGCGTCTTATTACTTTTAGACCTCTGTGTGGCACTGAAGAGCGTGGACAGGTATACTTTTCTTTAAAGGCTAGCAACCTATATAGGAGATGGAAGCTCAGTGGTATTCTCGTACTCTTCATTCCACAAAATGAAGCTGGACACATTTCTCTCTGAGATTCATCCCATTTCTTGCAGGGTTCCCTAAGGCTCCTCCATCTCTCTCCCTACATTCTCAATATATTTATGTCTCCTCTATAGCTCATTCTAGATGGCATGAATGTCTCCTATTGTGCCTATGGAGGACACAGAGGGCCAAATTACGAGTCTGGTGGTCCAACGGCTGCCAGACCCGTGGTGGCGCGGTGGTGGCAGTCCAGCCACCGCCATACCAGTGGTCCGACCGCCCCATTAGGAGATGGGCAGTCGGACTGCCCTGGGACCGGCGCCACCGCCAGGAAACTGCCATTTCCTGGAGGTGGCGTGGTCAGAGGCCACAAAATGCTTAGCAGGACCACCGCGGTCCCGCCAAGCATATTCAGAGTTTCCTCTCTTCTGGCAGTGACATGGAGGTTTCAACTCCATGTCAACCCGGGCGGAGAGGACACAAAGGCCTCTTCCGCTTGTGCATGCACACAGGGGGGCATAACATGTGCCCCCCTGTGTGCATGCACAAGAGTTCCTGCACAGCATGGACTTTTCAGTCCATGCCATGCAGGAACCTTGTGAGGTGTTCCCATTGAGGTGCCTTTTTCAAAGACACCACAGCCTTTGAAAGAGGCACCTCCCTGGGAACTCCACGCTGTCCGCTTGCCAGACTACAAATAACTTGTAATCTGGTGGGTGGGCGGCGGCGAGTCTCAGCGGTGCAGGGGCGTGGCGGTGGATTACCGGCCGCCCCCACAGCGCAGAAACTCATAATCGGGTCCAGAGACTCTTTTGAAATTGGAAGAATATTCTGAAGTTCACCAATAATAGCTTTGAAGCAGATGCAATGTAAATGAAATAAAAATGGCTCTGCCTGAACAGCTAGAAGTCGAAGTTGTGCTTATGTGCTCATCTGACTCCTTACCCCTTCCTTTCACCTGGCTTGATGGTAAGTGTTTCCACTGAAAGCCAGACCAGAATGTCTGCAATCTGGATGTTATTTCTGACAGTAACCTTTCGTTCACCTCATATCTGAACTCAGTCACTATTTACATTGTCTTCTTCATTTCCTCACTTTACCCCAAACATTTTCCTGTTTCTTTGCTGTGGCACTATCCAGCCTGGATTATTGCAATAGCATCTTTACCCATCTCCCTAACAACTTGAATGACAAATTGCAAAACATTCAAAACCACTCTGCAAGGCTCCGCTGTGGCCTCAAGTGTACAGCCCACCCACTCTAAGATCATTACATTAACTACTGCTAGACCTGGCATCTTTTGGCATGGTTTCCCCTGTTTTTTTTGCCTCTGACCTCCTGTTTTTGACTGTGTGCTGCATTTCATTTTTGCTGGACTCTGGGCACTTTACCACTGCTGACCAGTGTACTAAGTCTAAAGGGTAATGGTAATTGGTTTCTCCTTGATTAGTATATTTGATATAGTAGTAGGTTCCTAGTACAGTGCTGTTAGAAATGGGGTCTCTAGTTGGCCTGTCCAAGTAGGGGCCCTTCTTCCTAGTCAGGATGAGGGAGTTACACTTTGGAAATAACCCCAGCTCACCCCCTTGGTAGCTTGGCACAAGCTGTCAGGCTTATCTCAGAGGCAGTAGCATTTACACATAACATACAGTAATACTGTGAAAACACTACAAAAGGACACCACACCAGTTTTAGAAATATAGCCAATAGTAATCTTTGTAAGACAAGACCAAAACAAAAAGAACCCAACATACAGTTATTCAAAATATTAATTAAGCAAAAATATATTTTAAAAACAGTTCTTTGAAGTCGATAGCTCTGACCGGGGCTATCATGGCGTCATGAACAAACAAATTTCTGGCTAGCCGCAGCATCGTGGGCCAGCTACTGTGTCAGGAAGACCCACAAAACAGTACCTTTAGAAATGCAGAGCATCAGGAACCCTGCAATGAGCTCCGATGAGACGGCGTTGGTAGGCATCGGTTCCGGAGGTTGGTGCAGGAGTCGTCGGGCCCTTGAAGTCACACGCGTTGCAGGTCGAGCTCCATGTGGTTGAAGTTGGGAGCAGCAGCGTTGGTGGGCATAAGGCCTGCAGTGCGAAGTGCAGCAGTTCGGCCTGCGGTGCCCTCAGGTTGCGGTGCAGGAAGCGGCTCGGTGACGGCATCCAGCGGCGTCGGTGAGACCAGGGCTGCGGTGTGAAGTGGGGCGGTGCTCATTGCAGCGCTATCAGGTCACAGTGCAGGCAGCGTAGTCATTGAACTGCTGTCGTCGGCTGACAAACTGGAGTCGATGACGCCAATGTCGGTAGACCAAGGCTGCGGTGTGGGGTGGGACGGTGCCTCGTGTAACTTACAAGCCGTGCTCCCAAAACACGGGGCAGACAACGGTGTCGATGTCAGCTTGGAGCGCCGGCATCAGTGAGACTAGGGCTGTGGTGCAAAGCAGGACAGTGCTCTGTGTTCTCCACGAGCAGTGTCCACAGGTCACGGTGCAGGCAATGGCATTGGTGGCGGCATTGTGTTGTCGTCAGAGATATCAGGACAGCGATGTGAAGCAAGGCGGTGCGGATTGTGATGCCCACAGGCCACTGTGCAAGCAGCAGCTTGGTAGTGGCGTCGAATGGCGGTGATGGTGAGACCAGTGTTGCGGTGCAAAGTGCGGCGGTGCCCTCTTGCAGTGTCTGCAGGTCACGGAGCCGGCAGCAGTGTCGTTGATGGTGTTGAGTTGCTTTTTCTTCTATTGCAGCACAAAACACACAGTTCCGAAAGCTGGTAGCAGATGAACTTGAAGTCTTTGTTGTTCCAGAGACTTCTTGAACAGGGGGCAAACTCTACCTCAAGCCCTTGGAGAAACTCAGGGAAAACAGATGCAGAAAGTCCAGTCCAGTCCTTTCACTGTCCAAGACAGAAGCAGCCACTGCAGGCCAACACAGCAAAGCAAACAGTAAAGTGGTAGTCTCTCCTAAAAGTTTCTCCAGGTCTTCTTCTTGGCAGGTTCCTTGATTCAAAAGAGTTTGAAAGTTCTGGAGTCAAGGCCCCAATATTGCTTCCACATTTCCCTTTGAAGTGGGCACAAACAAAGTTCCACTGGCATACATAAACCAGTGCTGCCTGGCTCAGGCCAGGTTCACCCGAGGAGAGGGAGACAGCTCTGTGGAAGGCAGCCAGGTCTCTTCAGCCTAGCTATGAGTCACCCAGGAAAGTCAAGGCACACTCAAACCCCCCTTGTGTGTGTCTAGTGTGAAGGCACACCCCTGCTCCTGTCACTCTGGACCTAGATTGTGAATACACAAATGGCAGAGGCACATAGGATGGTTAAGCAAGAAAAGGCCCACTTTCTAAAAGTTCCATTTTCAAACACACAACATAAAAATCATCTTCACTAAAAGAAGCCTAAACTCCATTTCTCTATCTTGTCCCCATGGAAAGTTATGCTTGTAAGATGTTACAAAGCAACTCCCATGTTAGCCTATGAGATAGATAGCCTCTCAATAGTGAAAAAGTAATTGGCAGTATTTCACTATCAGCACATGTCACACACACTAGTACATATCCTACCTTGCACATACACTGCACCCTGCTCATGGGGGTACCTTGGACCTACCTGAGGACTGTCTTACATGTAAGGGAAGCTGTGGGCCTGGCAAGTGGGTGCACTTGCCAGGTCATCGTGGCAGTGGAAACTGTGCGCTGCAGTGGCATGTCTGAGAACCAATTTGAAAGGCTGCTGGTCTGGGTGGCTCAATCAGTGCTGAAGGACCACTAGCAGCAATTGGATTACATGCCCTGGGCACACACAGTGCACTGTACTAGGGACTGAGGAGTAAATCAAATAAGCCAATCATGGAAACACCAATCGATAAACACAATTTACAGTAGGAGCACTTGCACTTTAGTGCTAATCAGCAGTATTAAAGTGCACAGAAACATTAAACCAGCAAGAACAAGATCTAGAGTACCACAAAAACCAGGAGGTCAGAAGCAAAAAGACAGGGAAAAGACGCCAAAAGATGCCAGGTTTAACAAGTGCACTGTGTGTGCCCAGGGCCTGTAAATCAAATGCTACTAGCAGGCCTGCAGCACTGATTGTGCCACACACATGAGTAGCCCTGTAAACATGTCTCAGGCCTGCCACTGCAGTGTCTGTGTGTGCAGATTTAAACTGCCATTTCGACTTGGTAAGTGCACCCACTTCCAGGCCCAAACCTTCTCTTTCATTTTATAAGGTACCCGTAAGGTAGGCCCAAGGTAGCCCCATGTGAAGGGTGCAGGGTATTTAAAAGATAGGACAAGTACTGTTGTGTTTTACATGTCCTGGTAGGGAAATACTGCTAAATTCATTTTTCACTACAGCAAGGCCCATAGATTAGCATTGGAGCTGACTTGTAACATTTTACAAGTGTATCTTCCAATTGGGAGCTCATAGAAAATTGGAGTTTGGTGTCTCTGAACTCACAATTTAAAATGCATCTTTTAGTGAAGTTGTTTTTTACACTGCTGTTCTGAAAATGCCACTTCTAGGAAGTTGAAGCAATATATCCAGGACTATAAGTCTTAGACAGAGTGCGCACTACCTAATGCACTCCAAATGAGTGCTTCACAATGTTAATCAAACACTTTTGATAATCAGTGCTGCAAGAATAAACAAAATTATCAAATACACATAAAACAATCCTCCAAAGTTACAAAAACAAAATAGAGTGTCTTTTTGTAAATGTACGTCTTCAACTTGTTTTATTCACAGATGAAAACTTCAACAAACTCTCCTGTTGATTCATAGATTAAATCATGCATCCTAATATGAATTCCTTCGTTCCCCAATGCATTTCGGGTGAACAATCACCCTTCGTCAGGGGAAATCTACAAATAAACATATGTACAATGAAACAATTGTAATAAGAGCTGCGTTATATTCAATGTGCCTTAAAAATCCGGGATGGTTAGTGATTATTCCACCTACAACAAGTGGCAGATATTAAATAAACATATTAGATCTGAAATCATCAATTCAAAAGCTAGTGGAGTCCAGATGGCATGGTTAAAAAAGAGAAATAGAGTAGTGATGTGACTGATAGATCAAAAAATTCCACAAAGTGTAATACCTAACTAAACATACCTCAATCGACCATTGAATGTGACACGCTAACCACCCGTGATAAGTGAAAAAATAAATAAAAGTAAAAAATAAAATATAAAAAATAAAACCGAACACAGTACCTGCAATAGGATGCCTAAAGTTAAATAGCGGGATGCCCTCGCCAAGTGACTGATATACACTGCCCAGTGTATCAGGATGAGCAATACAACCAAGTAATCCTGCATGACACAAAAATAGAAAATTGATGCATCACAGCTGTTACATTATTCATACTTCTAGAAAGTTGGCATTTTCTTACTTAACCATTCTGTACCTCTACCTGTCTCTGAATACACGTCTGGGTCAGGATGACAGTTGGACTGTTTGTGCATTCACTCTAGACAGTCACACAAAGGGAGCTCAGGTGTGCCCTGCATATTCTGATGGGCCATCACCAGACTGATGGGCCTTTCTGAACTAGAGTGATGTGAGGAGTTGACACTGACACCTGAATAGGACTATGCCTGTCCTCACACAATGAAGTCTCCAGCCCCTATGGTGTGTCTGGAGCCAGGTCAGGGAAAGGCAGGTTCTTGTACACTACAAAGACTTTCCTTTGAAGTTTGCCTACTACAAAGGCTGAAATGGGTATTCGCATTGGACCTGTGACACCATATACTCAGAACACTTCTGGGTTGAGGACATTCTGCTAGGAAGAAGAGCTAGATTGCTCTCAGGAGGGACTGCCACTTTGCTGTTTGCTTTGCTGTGTTGGTCTGCTGCTTGCTGCTTCTCTCCTGGGAGTGAAAAGACTGGACTTTGCTTTCTACATCCTACTTCCAAGGATCTCCAAGGGCTTGATTTGGGCTTGCCTCCTGTTAAGAAGTCTCAGGGCCATCAATGACTTCACCTGCAATCACCTGGACTCTGCTGCTGTGAGTCCTACTCTGCCAAGTGGTGCCAAATCCAGTTCATGGGCCCTTGGAAGTGAGTTCTGGTTATATAAAGAAGAAAATCCAAGCATCGACTCCAGGCGTCATTCGGAATTGGCGCAGCACCGCAAAAACTTGACGAATTGCTTCTGCCTGTACTGGAGGGTGGTCCCCGCTTGACACAATGACCGCAGCTGAAAACACAGGCCCCAGCTTTTTGTTGCAGCTTCTCCAAAGAGCTGCCGCTGCAGGAGTCTTGAGCACTGTATCACTGAAGTCCATGACGCAGCACCCCGACTCCAACGCAGTGCCTGCTTCAACGCTCTGCAATCAATGCAGCACGACTTGGCTTTTGGCGCATAGTACCTGGGTGCCAATTTCTTCATTGACACTGCACCTCAGCAAGGAACCGAGGCACCGTGCCTGAAAAAGACACATCACCTCCCCTGCCTAGCAGTAAGGAACCGATGCATCACCTTCCCTGTAGCAGTAAGGAAATGACGCATTACCTGCGTTTTCGATGCCTCACCTCCCCTGCGCCTCGCATCGTCTTTGATTTTTGATGCATCTAATGTACTTTGTCCTGATCAAGCGAAACCATTGATTTTTAAGAACTACAACTTTATTTCATCTTTGAAAACTCATATCTTGACTTGTATATGTTGTTTTTTGCCGTTTTGGTCTTGTATTATTCAGAGAAATATTAGCTATATTTCTAAACTGGTGTAGAGTCCTTTTGTAGTGTTTTCACTGTGTTACTGTGTGTGGGTATAAAAATACTTTACACATTGCCTCTGGGATAAGCCTGACTACTCTGTGCCAAGCTACTAAGGGGGTGAGCAGGGATTATCTTAGGTGTGTAACTTACTTGTCCTGAGTAGAGTGAGGGTCCCTACTTGGACAGGGTGCAAACCACTGCCTACTAGAAACCCCACTTCTAATAACTACCTTTTGTAAAAGCAACAACCACAATACAGGTCAAGGTGAACCACAAAAGTCACTAAATTAAGATGTTCTTAGCCTTCTGGTAACCTGGCACAAAAGCAGTCAGGGTTAACCTAGAGGCAAAGTGTAAAGTATTCAGCAAATTTATTCAAACAGTAATAAAGTGGAAACTAATTTAGAACAATAGAGCAAATGTTAATTAATAAAATGATACCAGAATGACAAAAATCCAATCAGTAGAACCAGAGATATGCAATTTTAACATTGTGAGTGAAAATAGTGCCTAAAAGCATAAAGCATCACTCACGGTCATCTGGTCACGCTAGAGCATGGGAAAGTAACATGTTCAGGCTGACTGCGTTGGTGCCAGGGTCGGGTACATCGACCAGATTAGTCCTGCTGAAGAGTTACCGTCTAAGTCTGGTACAAAAGGTTTTGTTCATGATGGAGGATGCCACGAGGAGCAGGGAGATCCTCACGAATTGTCGTTGCTGTAGCGTGAAGAGCAGGTCTCAAATTGCCAGTTGTTGCTGGAGGTTGCTGTAGCACAAAGAGAAGGCCATGTTGGTAGTCATTGTGGGAGACAGAGTCTGGGCATGAACTGCCCCACTCGCAGTGCAAATCAATCAATCAATCGATCAATCAATCAGTCAACTTGTAGAGTGTGAACTTATCACCCATGAGGGTATCCAGGCACTGGCAGGGTACAGGGGTCTCAGTTGAAAAGTCAGGTTTTCAGTGACCTTTGGAACTCCTGAAGAGTGGGGGAGGTCCTAGGGTGTGGGCAGAGGTTGTTCCAGGCTCTGGCTGTGAGGTAGGAGCAGGAGCATCCTCCTGATCTGCTACATCTTATGCAGGGTGTGGACCAGAGCGAGTGAGTCGGAGTGGAGGTGTCTGGAGGGTGTGTGGAATCTCAGGCGATGGTTGATTTATGTGGGTCCAGAGTCATACAGGGCCTTGAACGTGTGGGTGAGGAGCTTGAACTTGCATCTTTTCTGGACCGGGAGCCATTGGAGTTTCCTGAGGTGGGGTAGGTGTGGGTGGGACGAGGAAGATCCAGGACGAGTCTAATTGTGGCATTCTGGATGGTCTGCAGTCTTTGAACGAGGTGGACCTCGATTCCCAGTTAGAGGATGTTTCTGTAGTCCAGTCGACTGGTGACAAGAGCTTGGGTGATGGTGCATCTTGGGTTTAGGAGAAGCCACTTGAAAATCTTTAATAGTGTGCACAGTATGAAGAAGCAGGAGGATGACATGGGATTGACTGAGGATCTCATGGTGAGTTTGTTGTCCAGGATGATGCTGAGGTATCTGGCGTGCTCAGCTGAGGTTGGAGTAGGGCCTACTTCTGTGCACCACCAGGAGGCATCCCAGGGGAAGTTGTTGCTGCCAAAGATCAGGACCTCCATCTTGTCTGTGTTGAGTTTGAGGCAGGTGACCCTCATCCAGTTGGCGAGGCTGATCATGCATTGGTGGGAGTTGGTTTTCAGAGAGAGAGTGGGTGAGTTGTGTGTCATCAGCATAGGATATAATGTTGAGCCAGTGGGATTTGACTATGTTGGCCAGGGGTTTCGTGTAGATGTTGAGTGTGCAGCTGAGCGATGAGCCTTTTGGGACTCTGCAGATGATTGGTTTGGAGTTGGAGGTGAAGGATGGAAGATGGAGTCATTGTGTTCTGTCAGAGAAGAAGGAAGTGATCCATCTGAGGGAGGTTCCTTCGATGGATATGTCATGGAGTCTGGCATGGAGTGTGTTGTGGGAGAAGGTGTTGAACACTGCTGAGAGATCAAGAAGGATAAGGGCAAAAGTCTACCTTTTGTAGAGGAGGGCCCGGATGTCTTCGGTGGCTGTGATCAGGTCTGTCTTGGTGCTGTGGTTGCTGCATAATCCGGATTGGGAGTCGTCCAGGAGGTGATTGTGTTCCAGGTGGTTTGTGAGTTGTTGATTGATGGGAAAAATTCAGAACTTCAGGATTTCACCTTCTCACTTCAGGAGTACACTCTGATGCCAGCCAAAGTCCCAGGGCTTAGGAAGCACCTGTTGGGGATCAGGCACTCACTTCATTAGAAGACAGCAGGACTCAGACATATCCATTTGCAGGTCCAGGAAGGTTCAGTGCAGCAGGTCAGCTGTGCAGTTATAGAGATGCCTCTAGTGCTTATGTCCCTGTATTCACACAGAGGGCAGTCAACTAACACTTTGCATCACTCAGGTTTTCCTGGGATGAAGGTAAGCAGGTCCAGTCTACCTTCTCAGACAGCAAGGCAGTCCTCAAACAGCAGGGCAGTCCTCTGGCAGCAGGGCAGTCCTTCATCTGTAATGTCCACAAGTCCAGGAGTGTTCTGAACAGTGGCTCAGGAGATCCAGTATTTATACCTAGTGCCAGCCTTTGTGATAGGGACTCCCTGTTCTACCCCCACATCTGGTTCTCGAAAAATCTTTCCCTTTACCTGTCAAGGCTTCGAACTGTCAGGGGGTGACAAAAGGAAGGTAATTTGTGGGCTTACGGAGCCCAAACTTTAGGATTTTCACCTTTTGTTTAGGAGGAATACACTTTGATGCCTGCCGAAGGGTATATTTTGGGGATAAGGAACTCACACCAGCAGAGGTCAACAGGGCTCAGAAAGGTCCAATTGCAGGTCTAGTTGCAGCAGGTCAGTGGGGCAGTCGAAGTGAGGCTGCTGAAGCTTGTTTTGCCCCTGTAGCTCACACAAGAGGTCAGCCAACTAACCAAGGAGGTCCAGTCTTCTTTCTCAGACAGCAAGCAGCAGGGCAGGCATCTGGCAGCAAGGCAGTTCTTCTTCTGTAACTTCCACAGGTCAAGAAGTGTTCTAAAGAGTGACTCTGGAAGTACAATATTTATACATGGTTCCAGCCTATGTGTGTGGGCACTCCCTATCCTACCCCCACATCTAATAACGGAAGTTTTTTCCACTTCCTCTGTCAAGGATTCAAACTGTCTAGAGGTGACAAAATGTAAGGCAAGCCTGGTGCCAGATTCCTTTGCGTAAGCAGGAAACAAAGCCCTTTGTAGTGTAAGTGAGGCTGGGTACAGCTTCTCCCTAGTCATACTGCCAGGATGGCCCATCCTGTCCACACCTAAGCCTGCTTTATGTTACTGTCTGAAAGGAATGCACATACTCCAACAGCAGGGCCATTCACAGTCATGTGAACCAGTACACTGGCAGTAGGCAAAAATGGTTGGGACAAGAAAATGCCAATTATCTAAAAGTGGTAATTTGAAAATTGTGACTTATATTCCAAATTCACCATTAAAGAGGATATAAATTACAATTAATATGAGTGTAAACAGTATTTTTCTATCTGCTCCTAATCCAAAGTTACCACTTTTTAAATGTAATTAGGGACCCCACTGTTAGTCAATGGGAGAGATAGGTGTAAGAAGCTGGCTCTCTATTTAGGGCCAGATGTACGACACTTTCATTTAGCGCCTCGCAATTTGCGACTCATTGCGAGTCTCAAATTGTGAGCCGCTAAATGAAATGTACAACAGTGTTATTACATTGTTTTGCGATTCCCAATGGGGTCGCAAATTCGAGGCTCATTAATATTAATGAGCCTCTCGCAATTTGCGAGCCCATTGGGAATGCCAGCCCTCCCAGGGATGGTGGCCTGCTGGGCTCATCAGACCACGATGTCTGGGACTGCTTTTTAATAAAGCAGCCTTTTTTTTTTTTTAAATGCAGCCCGTTTTCCTTAAAGGAAAACGGGATGCATTTAAAAAAAAAAAATGAAACGTTTTCGTCACAAAGTGGAAGGGGTCCCCTGGAAACCCCTTCCAAATTGCGACTGCATTACCACCCTCTTGAAGAGGGTGGTAATTTGCGAGTGTTTTTGCAACCGCAATTGCGGTCACAAAACATTCACACATAGCATTACGGACGCAATTAGGAAGGAACACCCCTTCCTAATTTGCGACTCATAATTCTAAATAGCGAGTCGCAAATAAATTGCGACTCGCTATTTAGGAATTGTACATGGCCAACAGTGATTTTACATGCGCAAACGGGTTCGCAAACCCGTTTGCGCATGCAAAATCACGTCAGACATCTGGCCCTTAGTGTATTAAAACAAAGTATACAGTGCAGAGAGACCAGTGGATCTCTTACTAGTACACAGAGGTTAAAGTAGATAATACTAATGCTCTTTTTGTGGAAGTGTTGGCAAGCAGTTAGGCTTATCAGAGGGTAGTGCTAAGCATTTGTTTTACTCACAGATGCAATAAATAAGACACACACTCAAGAATAAATCCAAAACCAATTTGTAAAAATAATATTGTTCTTTCTGTATATTTTAAAGACCAAGAACTTTGTTCTACAGTAAGTACTTTTAAAGTTATGAAAGTTTAAGAGTTTGGAAAACATATCATCTTTGTGTGCAATTATGCACAATTGAAGTCAATGGAGAAAAGCCGAAAAATGCATATAAAATCAGACAATGGTTTTACAAAGCTCACCTTCTCGTTTTAGGTCGATAGAAGGACCAGGTCCCAAGTTCCAGCAGCAGAACATCAGGAGCGTCGCGGGTTAAGCTGGAAGCAGGGTGCTAGAGGTGTTGGTAGCTGGTGCACTACGATGAATGGGGCCACCTGGAAATACACTGCACAGGAGGACTTAGAGGTAAGTCCAGTGAGTCCCACTGGAGGGAGAAGGTTGCAAGGGTTGCAGGACCATGGGGGAAAAGCTGGTTCATCCTTACCGGGGCCAGTGGGGCCGGGTGCAGAGCAAATATGTCAGCCGGGCATAGTGCGTCGAGAAGTCCTCAAGGTCAGGAGCAGGCAACTTGGAGAGGTGATCTCGGGACAGCTGGCCACTCAGGCTGGGGGTCTCAGGGGTCTCGACATGCCTCGGCGGGCGCTTCCTCCTGGTGTAGTTGGAGTCTGGCATGGACTCTTCGTCTAGCTGTTTGCTGTTGGGGGTCCGGTACCCCAGGTATTGGTACGGGGTGGCTCCGGTAGGTCCTGGTGTCTCCAAACTTGGTGAGGAGACAGATCTGACCCTCCGGAGCTGATGTACCTCTTTTGTTGTTGGTGCTGCATCAAAGTCATCGGGGAGCAGCACGTTGACAAACCAGACTCAGTGGGAGCGGTGCCTGTGTTGTGCAGGGGAGTGATACTTTTCAAAGGCTTGAGGAGTTCTGGGGTTCTTGGAGTCTTTCACAGGTTCAGGATGACATGGCCCTATGTCCTAGGGGCAGCAGGCAGGGTTTGGTGCCAATTTTCTTATGCAGCAGGGTTTCAGTTCTCGGGCATTGAGTCTTCTTTGTCCTGCTCTCCTTCTTGTACGTTGAATCTAAGGTCCAGGTCTAGGGATGCCTCCTAAATACTGAATTTAGGGGAGTTACAGTGGAGACAGGTATTAGCCAATGGGCTACCTCCCTTTAGGGTGCCTATACCCTCTAAGTGACATCTTCCTGTGGGAAGGGGCAAACCCCTTGCCCTGATAGGTTGTTTCTCCACCATCCCAAGATGGTGGATTTTCAGGAGAGGGGATCATATCGCCTGGCCCTCCTCATCTAACTAATTTTCCCAACTGTCCTCCTGCCAAATGTGGAGCCGGACAGGGGGGTTAGCATCCCCCACTATCTGGAGAAGCCTGGGCTGAATTTCAAAGGTGGCAACGACTTTGAAACTTCCTGTTCTGAAAGCACCTGCGCCCAGAGCAGGCTTTGTATCTGAAGTCTGAGAGTGCAGGCTCTCAGCCCATGAGGCAAGAGGCAAGAGGCATGTCTGGCGGTGGCAGACTGGCTATGGCTAGTCAGAGACCACACCAGTCCTTGGTAGGTTTTCAGGGGACCTTCTAAAGGATCTTCTGCATGCATTTATTAATAAATATCTCACAGGCATCAGTGAGAATTTCTAAGACACGATGTTTGGTACCAAACACCTTAAGGTACAGTGAAGTCATCATAGAGCTAGGAAACTCGTAATGACAAGTATCCAGCCCATGTACTCTTTATGGCTTCCCTGTGCATTTATAATATCCAAGACTGGCTCAGATATTGCATAGTCATATGTACTCATGCAGATATGACCACACATGGGATATAGTGCACCCTGCCTTAGGGCTGTAAGGCCTGCAGTAGGGGTGGCTTACCTATATTTCATGTAGTGTGTGAGGGCAAAGCACGCAGGGCTGTGTGCCATGTTGACTCTTTGGGTTTCTCTGCATCCAGGCACGCAGCTTGCAGTGGCAGTTTGCATGGTCTTGGTGAGGGGTCTTTGGGGTCGCACAATTTGTGTTGGGGCCCCAGTGGGCCATCTTCAGTACCCATGCCCTAGGTACCAGGGGTACTATTTACTTGGTATTACAAGGATGGCTGAAGTTGTGCCAATCGTGGTACAGTTTTGGGAAAGATATCTGAGGATGGGAACCTGGTTAGCAGGGATCCAGTGCACTTACAGTTTGAAATCACATCAGGCATCAATCAAAATGTGGGGGCTACCATGTCTAAAAAGGCACTTTCCCACAATAGGCCTTACCACAGTGAAAAATTACTTTCGGAGTTTCTCATTGCCAGGACATGTAAAAGATAAGGACACATGTCCTAATTTTTAAAATGCGATGCACCCTGCCCTATGAGCCTTTAGGGACCAATTTAGGGGTGACATATACATACTGAAAGGGAAAGTTTAGGCCTGGCAAAATGATTATTTTGCCAGTTCTAAATAGCAGGTTTAAAACTGAACTACAGGCTGAGGCATGTTTTAAAGGCTAAATAGGTGACTGGCACAATTAATTGTGTCCACTAGTAGCATTTAGTTCACAGGCCCTGGGTACAGGTAGTACCATTTACTAGAGACCCAGTAGTAAATTAAATGTGCCAATTAGGTGTTGTTCAATTTTGCCATGTTTGAAGGAGAGAGAACAACACTTTAGCACTGGTTAGAGTCCTAATGTCAACAAAAGCATAGCTGTAGTGCGAAGAGTCGTTCGACGCTTGAGCTTCGCATTGGCAGTCACCTCTGGCTGTTGTTGCTGTAGGATGAAGTGCAGGTCTTGTGTTGCTGGTCATCACAGATGATCACTTTTGGTCCTCTGAAGCTTCACGTTCATGGTTGGCACAGGCACCAGAGTTTCAGCATGAACTAGCATGTTCATGGTCACGAGGATCCCAAACTTCATCTTTGTGTTGAGGAGGACCTGATACCAGCCAATGATCCAGGACCTCGGAGGCACCACTTGGGAATCATGACTCACTCCAAAAGAGGCCAGCAACAAGGCTCAAGCAAATCCAGACAGGTCCAGTTGCCGCTGGCCAGCTGGGCAGGTGCAGGGCAGCCTCTGGAAGCTTGTTGTGTACCTGTAGCTCACACAAGAGGTCAGACAACCGACCCAAGGGTCACTCAGGGATGCCTTGAATCAAGTCAAGCAGGTCCAGACTTCCTTCTTCAGACATCAAGGCAGTCCTTGAAGCAGCAAGGGCAGTCCTTCTTCTGAATCTTCCACAGATCCAGCGGCGTTCTGATGAGCTATTCTGAAGGTCCTCTTTTTATACTTGGTGCTAGCGTTTGTGTGGGGGAATTCCTGACCAACCCCCAAAACAGTCAGTTCTTCTACTTCCCCTGATCCTGGTTCCAAACTGTCTAGGACAGTACTTATTACTTTTTAGAACCATGACCCAATTTTTAGAGCAACAAACTTTTGTGAACCACCAAGCTTTGTTGGAAATTAGCAGGGTGTTTTTTTAATGTAACTAAAGCATAGTGTGGTAGCGCACTTTCATTTACAGAAAGCAAATTTTCCATTGAAATGGCCACTAAATGTGCACAGACATACAGTTTTACTGATCAAACTATATTGCACACAAATGATAATGTTTGAAAATCAGGTTTAAGTGAATATTTTCATTTGTGCTTTACCAGATAAAGGGGCCGATTCCGATCTCGGTCGGAGGCGCACCCAATACCATTCGGTCGGGAAAAAAGCCATGCGAATGCCTGTTTCCCGACCGATCCGTACAGCAGACCGAACGAGTAAGTACGATGCGCACAACAGCACAGAATCCGGCCGAGCCGTACTCACCCAATCCAGGTCCTGTACTCCGACCGAGGCGAATCCGGAAACGCCGAATCGAGTCGCACGGAAGGGAAAATGCAGCTCCGTCCGGCCGACCAAGTACGATGCGCTTCCCGTATGCGCCGAACCCGTCGCAACGCACGGCACGTCAAAGCATCCGGGAGAGGAGCACATAAGCTCCGATTCGCGCCACAACACAATACACGGCTACGAGACGAACACGCCAGCGACGAGGACGACGCGAAGCGACGAGGATGACGCGAAGCAACGAGAAGGACGAACGACACAAACCAACCCATGAATCCCTTCGTCCCGATCATACCAATATTCTACATTTACTACCGGAACAGGCACGGACGCGTACGGCGCAGAAGGTAAGTCAGACACCAACCACAAAACACATACAACACGTACACGACACATCACACACACACAGAGGGATGCAGAATATACTTACACCAGCAACAGCAGCACCATAGGGGCGGGATGCCCATCACCAATGCCACATATGCACACAGGGGCCTGAATGCGCACCACCACCCCTACCCAGGGGGGGCTGGATGCCTACCACTACTACCACCCATAGCCAGGGTGGTGCCAGATGCCCACCACCACTACCACCCTTAGCCATGGGGGTGCCAGATGCCTACCACTACTACCACCCTCACCCAGGGGGGCTGGATGCCTACCACTACTACCACCCTCACCCAGGGGGCTGGATGCCTACCACTACTACCACCCTTAGCCAGGGGGCTGGATGCCTACCACTACTACCACCCTCACCCAGGGGGTCTGGATGCCTACCACTACTACCACCCTCACCCAGGGGGCTGGATGCCTACCACTACTACCACCCTTAGCCAGGGGGCTGGATGCCTACCACTACTACCACCCTCACCCAGGGGGGCTGGATGCCTACCACTACTACCACCCTCACCCAGGGGGGCTGGATGCCTACCACAACTACCACCCTCACCCAGGGGGCTGGATGCCTACCACTACTACCACCCTCACCCAGGGGGGCCGGATGCCTACCACTACTACCACCCTCAGCCAGGGGGGGCTGGATGCCTACCACTACTACCACCCCCCTACCACTACTACCACCCTCACCCAGGGGGGGCTGGATGCCTACCACTACTACCACCCTCACCCAGGGGGGGCTGGATGCCTACCACCACTACCACCCCCACTCATAGGATGGACAATGCATGACACAACCAGCACACCACAACCTAGGGAATGCAAGAAAAAGACATCCCCCAACACCATGACAAGCGTGTGTAGACTGTGTCAAATGCCTACAACACTGAACATGACTTTGAACATACAATGTGACCCCCTAGCACATGTTCCACACATATATGTGTGTGGCCCCACAATGCAAGCAGGCCATGACCATTGTGGCAATGGGGTCCAAACCCCATCATCACAGTGACCAAAAGGTAAGTGTGGGGTACATAGCTGAAGCACATTCTGAACATTGTGGCAATGGGGTCTAACGCCCCATCACCACAGTGACCAAAATGTAAGTGTGGGGTCCATAGCTGAAGCACCTTTTGAACATTGTGGCAATGGGGTCTAAACCCCATCATCACAGTGACCAAAAGGTAAGTGTGGGGTCCATAGCTGAAGCACATTCTGAACATTGTGGCAATGGGGTCGAACGCCCCATCACCACAGTGACCAAAATGTAAGTGTGGGGTCCATAGCTGAAGCACATTTTGAACATTGTGGCAATGGGGTCCAAACCCCATCATCACAGTGACCAAAAGGTAAGTGTGGGGTCCATAGCTGAAGCACATTCTGAACATTGTGGCAATGGGGTCTAACGCCCCATCACCACAGTGACCAAAATGTAAGTGTGGGGTCCATAGCTGAAGCACATTTTGAACATTGTGGCAATGGGGTCCAAACCCCCATCATCACAGTGACCAAAAGGTAAGTGTGGGGTCCATAGCTGAAGCACCTTTTGAACATTATGGCAATGGGGTCTAAACCCCCATCATCACAGTGACCAAAAGGTAAGTGTGGGGTCCATAGCTAAGAGCACATTCCGAACATTGTGGCAATGGGGTCTAACGCCCCATCACCACAGTGACCAAAAGGTAAGTGTTGACAAAGAAAGAGCTGCAACTGCCAAACTGCATGGATGATTCCTGGTCACAGAACAAAAAACACATCAGTGGCAAAGTAGTGTATGTGTCCCATTGCAACATAAATTGGGTGAGCCAAATACTGCAGTGCAAATAAGACATACCTTTGGCCATGTGCAGACAAACAACACCCAGGGGGGCTGACACTGTCAACATTCATCAATGACACAATGACAGAAGTGACCATCAGAATGCAGACCCACATATTTGCACCAATGGGCACACAAATGCAGATACCCTGTGGAGACTGCAGATGTGAGGTGAACAGATACCATACCATGGCAGCAATGGGACTCACAAACCATGATCATTGTGCTGACCGATGACCTAGGAGTCCCAGGGACAGCAGGGGAAACCCACCAAACTACATACAGCCAATGGCACACCCAAGATATGCCAATGCAGTGGTGCAGATGCACAAACACAAACAGGCAGACCCACACTGCACATCATACACAACAGGTGAGGGGGTGCTAGTGTCCCCAGGCAACCACACAACACATGAGGAGACCTGAATACCAATCATACAGATGTGCATACAGTGCCACACAAAGGTAACTCATGGATCCAAATCCCCTATGTGGGCAAGCAGGCATTGTCAGATGAGAGGGAGCACAAATCACACGTCACACAGGCACGTAGGAACAGCAACTGACACAGCAAGACACAGACACACCACAGCACTACCCCCAGGGCCCCCACAATGTGGTGACCCTGGGCTGCATTACAATCCCACTGTGATGACAAAGCTAAATGTCGTTCACACTGTGAACCACAGTCATGTGTCCTGAGCAACAAACTACCATCACACCTACACAAGCACAAATCAATCAGCATGGCCAGTAAGCCAAGGCCAACATGGAGGCAGGGGCCTAGCCGGGCAACAACTCTCATCTGCACACACTCAACACCTCACCCTCGACCTCCAACAATGTGCAGCAGTGAAGCACACATGCACTGGTGACATTGCACATGCACCCATGACTATTCCAGGGTGGTGGGTGGGAACCAAGGTGCAGAAACACATCACACATGGCCACTCAACAAGACTCCTGAATGTCTGACACACTTCACACTACGCTGTACATGGACATGACGGCAATACCACACCAACCAATGGGATCCCAGCCACAGTCACACACCAATGAAGAAGCCAAGGTCACCCACAAAGAACACACATAGACAACAACCAACATTGCAGCCCGGACCCTGAGGAGTGCCAGCAGTCACACACACATCGTGTCACAATCACTGAAAGATAACACAAACTGGAAATCACATGACAGGGGCAAACAACAAGTGCCAAGGGAAACCTGACTGTGACCCATCTGCGTCTGCACACAAACTCAGCCCTGACAGCAAACACACCTATGGGTGACACCCTGATGACCAGTAATGTGCCATGCACCCACATCACAGAGAACCCAGGGAGAAGACTTTGGGGGAACATAGGTCAACTCAGCAAGCATCACAAACAGGTACAACACTAGGGATCACAGCATGCACAGCTAAACGGAAGTGAACACACAGACATGCACATACAACACACACCTTGGGCGCAGGCAATGTCACAGGAGTACACACTGCCATGAGGGGACTCCACTCATGTGTGAGGAAAGCTGTGCCATATGTTGCCTCAGTAGGGCCCCATCATGTCAGCTGAGCACTTGGTCACACAATCAACAATTAGCACCAAATGAGGGCTCCCGTCACATCAGCCTGGTCATGGAAGTGCCAACGGAATCATCAGCACAGATCCAACACACTTGTATAGCAATGTTGCACTGACTACACGGATGAGTCCTTCCCCATTGATGCTCAAACCTGCATGTCCAGTGGAGATGGCCACACGGTCAGGGAAGTAGACGAATTGAACAATGGCAGGCACAACAGATGTGCAGGGGTGGAAGCCACAGATGTGAAATAGCTAATCTAAGTAGGAAATCCCATTGCCAAATACTGAACACATGACACCCTCAGATGCTGCTATGGATGACATGGATACACCACAGGATAGGACACATTCCCCTGGACCACATGGGTTCCTGCACAGTAACACTTCATTATCATGAGACCAAATATCACCATCACTGCAGCAAGGGCATGGTTAGCATCATCAACAACATGTACATCAGAAGCATAAGCACTGGAGAACAGAAAGTTGCTTTATTCAGCATATGTGTGGAATGAAAACAAAGTCCAGAAAAAACACAAAGGCCAATGGCCAGTCCATTGTCAAAGTCCAAACTGGGTGACAGTGGCAGATGTCACCCTACGCATGCCTGCACAAAACCAGGGACAATCCACTAGGAGGGGCAACCGGGGGGCAGGCCAGGCACCGCAGGGACAGGATCAGGGCTCACCAGGAGGAAGCAGGGAAGGGGTGGTGGGTGCTGGAGAGCCACTGACAACTGCAGTGGAGGTGTCTGACATGGTGTGTGCCGGCACAACTGGAGGGCATGACTCAGATGTTGTGGGTGCCGGCACGACTGCAGTGGACCCTGCAGATGGAGTGGACAGGTCCGCCACTGCAGTGCCCAAGTCAGACAGGGTGGAAGTGGACTCCACTGCAGTGCCTACCACCAGGGGAGGAGAATGGGGAACAGGCAAGGTGGGCTGGACAGAGGGGAGGACACCCTCACCACATCAGTGGCACAGACAAGCGAAGCGGGGGTGTGGTGCCGGGAGAGCAAGTGGCAGGGGAGAAGGCCGGATCCTCTTGGGGATGGTATATCTGTGGGTGGGGGAACCTGGGGCAGGGGTGTGGTGGGGGCACCTGTGGAGTGGGGGCCTGAGGGATGGAGGAAGGCGACCTGGTGCCTGAGCTGCAGGGCGGCGGCGGGGTCTTGCTCTTACGACTCCGGGGGACTTGCGGGTGGGGGCCTCAGTCTGTCTGCGCCTGGGGGAGGGTATCCGGGGGCGAGGGGCACTCTGCTCCATGTGGGTGGGCTTCCTCTTCCCCCTGAATGCTGTATCAGCTGGATCGGAGGGAAGAGGCCGAGGTCACTGAGGAAGAGCCGCTGGGTCTTTGGGGTTGCAGGTGAGGCAAGGGAGGGTGTTTTGGAGGGAGAGGCAACTGAGGACTGCGCAGTGCTCGTGGATGCGTATGTGTGTTCCAGGGCCCCATCCCCTGTGAGTCTGGTTTCAGTCCCCTGACTGTGCGTGCGTGTGCGTTTTGTTTGTGGCGTGTGTGTCTGTGTGCTGGATGTGTGTGTGCTGGTGTGTGCCTGTGCCGGTGTGTGTGTGCTTGGGACGGGTAAGGTGCTGGGGAGTGTGGATGGAGCAGAGGCAGGAGGGGTGAGGGACTGTCTGAGGAGGGACACTGCTGCCGTCAGGGAGGAGTCCATGGACCTATTGCCCCTCTGTAGGTCAGACATGCCCGATGAGATGCCCTCCATGAACGACACCAGCTGAGTCAACAGAGCGGTGTGCGCATGGAGGACACTCAGCATGGCTGTCTGCCCTACATGGAGCTGGCGAAGGAGGTACACAGACTCCTCACTCAGGGCAGCAGGGGACACAGGGGCAGGGGGTGCGGTGCCTGGCCCAAAGGAGACACGCTCCCGAACATGGGAGCCTCCACGGACCTGGGGAATGGGAGCCGATGGGAGGGCGGTGGTGGTGCTGGTGGTGGCGGGGACAGCAACACTAGCTGGGGTGTGGTGGCTGCTGACACCCGCCTCCATAAGGGAGTCATCCTCCGAGTTGCTCTGGTCCTCAGCTGAGGTGGATGGTGCTGAGGACTCCTCGGTGTGGCTCCCCTCGCCCTCCGTGCCACTGGGTCCCTCCGACCACTCCTCGGCTGCTGACCCAGTCTGGCTCTCCGGCTCCTCCTGGTCCGTGGAGCTGTCCCCTTCCGTGGCCGTGGATGTATCTGCAAACAATGGGGAAACAGACAGACATCAGTCACCTGCACCAAACGCACACACCACTGTGAGCACAGCACATTACAGAGCAAGCCCTGGCATCATTAGTTGTACATTGCTAAAAGTGCCCTAACTGAACAGGAGAAGCCAATTGTCAGTCTGATGCCAACCATGGCACTCACATCCCACATGGCCTTGCACCCATCTGTCTGGTGTCTGTTGGATAGCAACACCCCAGTGTGGACACATGCACCAACTACACAGTAGTTGGACAGTGCAGAGGACACGGTGTAGCATGTGGACATGCACACATCACAACTCTTGCCACTGAGTCAGTACAGGTTTCCGGATGAAAGGGACGCCCAGAGTCAAATAGGATATGCATGTGATGCATACCAGCGACAGACACCATGATGCACCCATGTCCCGATAGCCATCGTCACAATGGTGTGCATGTAGCACATGTCACTCCCCTGCAGGATCACCAATAAGTAGACACATGCCATGGCGGAGGCATGACTTCTAAGTCATACATCACTGTCTCAGTGATGTATGACTTGGCAGCCAGACAACAACACTCTGCACTGTGTCACAATAGTAGGTCATGGGGAATGCAAGACCTGGAGCTGCACAAGTGCACATGTACATCCCCCACACAACACATCATCTTAACCCTCATCTGTCCAGGTCATACCGATTGGACATATGGGAGACCTGTGACACTACCCTCTGAACCTGAGCCCCTCACAATCTGCTGTGAATGGGGAACAGCTGCCTGAACTTCACATTCGCATACCCCAGTCTGCACGGGCAGCTGATCAAACACCTATGTGACACACAAGTATCGTCTCCTATGGTCACATCTCCAGTGGCATGCTGAGCCCCTACCAAGAAACACCCCAGCAGTCCTGGCAACTAATCCACAGCACACTGACACAGAGGCAGACACCTGAGGGGTCAAATCACTGCGCACAATGTGTCAGCTGATACACTGGAGTGGGAGTACAGAGTGCATTGCATGGCCTGGAGTAGGCATGACTGTCCTGCCCCACATGAATGAGGGATGAGCCCTGGACAGTGGATAGCTGGCTATGTATGTGTGACACACATAATCTGCACACTCCTGGGGCCCAAACATTGTTCCCACCCGCTGCATGGGCGTGTGCCACATACCCCAGGCACATCTGGTGGCTCAGCTCAGCAAGTGGACCGCATATCAAAGCAACACGCAGATTACATGTCCGAACACAGGCGTTGTGTGAACAATGGACCCACCCATGATGCCCACAACAGAGTTAGGGAAACAGATGCTGTCCCCCACCTTTAGTGAAGCAAACTGCAAGGACACAGTCCCAAGTGACACAATTCCCTGAATGTAAGGGCCACACCTGGGTATCAGATGAGGAGTGGGCAGTGCACAATAAGAGGGACATGGCTCCTGGACAACATGACTGCTGCACTGTGGCAGTTGAACCAGGCCAGAGGAGGGCACAAAGCATGTAATACAGAGTTCACAGTGCAGTCTTTGACTCACCCCCTCCTTGCTGCTGTCTGGCCTTCAGCTGCCCATCCAGGGTCTGGAAACACCACCGCCAGGATCTGGAGCATGTGGGGTCAGGGTCCGTGCTCCGCCCCTCCTGCGAGGGAGGCGACAGCTTCAGCTGGACCCGTGCAATCCTCCGGGTCCAGCCCCGAAGGTCCTGCCACCTCTTCTGGCAGTTGCGGATCCGAGCGCTTGTAGACCCCACGGACCGGACAGCCCGGACGATGTCCTTCCAGATCTCCTGCTTCCGATGGGCATTAACCTGTCAGGATGACAAAGTGAAAAGGCCATTACTACACATGCAACATATCCGTGCATGACACAGTTGTATATACATGTCTCATTCACAGGGGCACATGATGTACACAGGCAGTGCAACGCTGCCCATGGACACTTTGCCAGACGTCACTACATGGTATCATTGCATGGGAAGTAAAACCTTGTTCAAATGCACTGTCACTGCACCATACCTGTCCAGTGCATGTCACTACACACTATGGGGGGTGACAACTACTCCAGTGAGCCTGCTAGCCAGTGGCGTGCAGACTTTCAGCCTTGCTAGTCAGACAAAATGCACATTCAGAAAGGCAGTGCACAGAACACTCACCTGCTCCCCTGGTGTCCCATACAGCTTGCTGTACTGTGGAAATAGGCTGTCCAGCAGGGCCTGGTTCTCCTCAAGGCTGAAGGCTGGGGCTCTCTCCACAGTACGTGCCATTGCAGGGTCCAGAGGGGCAGAGACAGCAGCAGTGCAGTGGCAGATGTCGTCCTGGAGCATGTAGTGCAGGCAAGTGAGCTCTCAGGGGAACAGCCAGCAATATATATGTGCTGGAGAGGCAGATACTGTCCCTTGTGTCCAAAGTGATAGGTCCAAGTCGTTTGCATCTTCTGAATCTGGCCAATCCATGGAATAGCAGCACCAATACACGCCCACGGCATCCTTCAAATCTTCAACTTCATGACATACATGATTTTGCAACATTGTTGTGGGTGACCAACTGAATTTCCAGCAGCCGACTCGTTCGAAATTCGAAAAGCGTCCGTTGCCAGGCAAGACCATTGTCAATGGAGTGCGCACCGATCGGTCCATTGCGGTACAACGCGTACAGGGGCTACGCAGCGTACCCGCACACATTGAATGCAATGGGCGGCTGGAGGCACCGATCGGTCCATAGCGACAACGACGCAGGGGTACACGCGTGCCCGCACACATTGAATGCAATGGGCGGCGGGGCACCGATCGGTCCATTCGCGGTACAACGCGTGCAGAGGGTACAACGCGTACCCGCCACATTGAATGCACAATGGGCCGGCCGGGGGCACCGATCGGTCCATGTGGCCCGCAACGCGCACAGGGGTACAACGCTGCGTCCGCACTACATTGAATGCAATGGGCCGGCCGGGGGCACCCGATCGGTCCATTGCGTACACCGCTGTATAGGCACAACGTGCCCGCACATTGAATGCAATGGCCGCCGGGCACCGACCGGTCATTGCGGTGCCGCGTACAGGGGCACAACGCGTACCCGCACACATTGAATGCAATGGCGGCCGGCCGGGGCACCCGATCGGTCCATTGCGAGTACAACGCGCACAGGGTACAGCGCGTGCATCCGCACACAGTGAATGCAATGGGCCGGCCGGGGGCACCGATCGGGTCCATTGCGAGTACAACGCCGCATACAGGGGCACAACGCGTGCCACACATTGAATGCAATGGGCCGGCGGGGCACCGATCCAGTCCATTGCTGATCCAGCGTACAGGGGTACAACCCGTGCCGGCGCGTACAGGAGCACCGATGCGTGCCGCGCATATTGGTCTGTGGAGCGGCCGAGGGCTTCGATCGGTCCATTGCAGTAACGTACAGGGGCACAACGGCATTGCCCGCACACATTGAAGGCAATGGCCGGCCCGGGGGGCACCGGTCGGTCCATTGCAGATCCAGCGCGTGCAGGGGTACAACGCAGCACCCGCACACATTGGATGCAATGGGCCGGCCGGGGCACCGATCGGTCCATTGCTGATCAACGCGTACAGGGGTACAACGCGTGCCCGCACACATTGAATGCAATGGGCCGGCCGGGGGGCACCGATCGGTCCATGTGCGGTACTTAGCTGGCGTACAGGGGTACAGCGGCGTACCCGCACACGTTGAATGCAATGGGCCGGCCGGGGGGCACCGATCGGTCCACTTGCGGTTACACACGCGTACAGGGGTACAACGCGTGCCCGCACACATTGAATGCAATGGGCCGGCCGGGGGCACCGGTCGGTCCATTGCTGTTCTAAGCATCCCTGTACAAGTGACTGGCATATGTCACCATGCCTGTCTCCAGATGGACATATGCCAGCCACAGATAGCTCCCAGGGAGTGAGGGCACACCTACAACACGACAGCCTGTCCAAACTGTATCATAAGGCATGTAAGGCTGCATTTCCTATTGTGTGTATGTTGGTGTACATGTTGTCCTGTGGGTGTCACCTGGGGGCAGCCACCCCCAGGCTGTGCACGTGTTCATGGGGACAGGATCCTGGGTGTTACGTGTACATGACCACTGTGATGTGCAACTGTTCATATCTGTGCATGTGCCATGGTCACATTTCACGGTGGTGTATGTGTATGTCATGTCACATACCCACGTTGAGTCCCATGTGGGACTGGTATGTTTGAGCCAGGGTGTCCCAGTGGCACAATAGTGATGGTCCTCCACAGTCTGTGTGCATGTAGTGTTTACAATGTCTCTGATTTCATGTGCACAATGGGAGACAGTCTCCACATCCACGTTGTGTGTGCATGGACTTTGATGTTGTGCGTGTGTGTGTCACAGGCGTCCATGTCTGTCCTGCAGTGGCAAGTGGGACCACTACCTGTGGGGTCATAGTTGTTTTGCTGTGGTGTATACATGATACTCCATGTAATGCCAGTGTCCATGTGGCAATACAGGGTCCCTGGGAATGTACCTGTCGTTGAGCTGTGATGCCTGGGGCACATCTGTCCT